>WWET01008729.1:23034-34581 GCA_011038615.1 Limnodynastes dumerilii
GCTGAAAGATGAACTGTTGCCACAGTCTAAGGTCAAGAGCGCTCTGGAGCAGGTTTAATCTGTAATGTCTCTGTACATTGCTGCATTCATCTTTCCCTCTATCCTGACTCCCAGTTCCTGCTGCTGAAAAACATCCCTACAGCATGATGCTACTACCACCATGCTTCACTATAGGGATGGTATAGGGAGCGATGCCTGGCATTCACACCAGAGAGATCAATCTTTGTCTCATCAGATCACAAAATTTAGTTTCTCGGTCTAAGAGTCCTTCAGGTGCATTTTGGCAAACTCCTGGTGGGTTGCCATTTACTAAGGAGTGGCTTCTGTCTGGCCACTCTACCATACCGGCCTGATTGGTGGATTGCTGCAGAGATGGTTGCCCTTCTGGAAAGTTCTCCTCTCTCCACAGAAGAATGCTGTAGCTCTGACAGTGACCATTGGGTTCTTGACTAAGGCCCTTCTTGCTCAGTTTAAACAGCCAGCCAGCTCTAGGAAGAGTCCTGGTGGTTCTGAACTTCTTAGATTTACAGATGATGGAGGCCACTGTGCTCATTGGGACCTTGAAAGCAGCAGATATTTTTCTGTACCCTTCCCCAGATTTGTGCAGAGACAATCCTGTCTCGGAGGTCTACAGAAAATTCCTTTGGCTTCATGCTTGGTTTGTGCTCGGACATGCACTGTCAAGTGTGGGACCTTAAATAGACAGGTGTGTGACTTTCCAAATCATGTCCAAAACAGAATTTACCACAGGTGGACTCCAATTAAACTGTAGGAACATCTCAAGGATGATCAGTGGAAACAGGATGCACCTGAGCTCAATTTGGAGCTTCATGGCAAAGGCTGTGAATACTTATGTACATGTGATTTCTTAGTTTTTGTTTTTTAATAAATTAGCAAAAAACACCCCCAAAAAAATCTTCACGTTTTCATAATGGGGGTATTGTCTGTAGAATTTTGAGGGAAAAAATTAATTTATTCCATTTTGGAATAAGGCTGTAACATAAACACAATGTGGAAAAAGTGAAGCGCTGTGAATACTTTCCGGATGCACTGTAAATGTCCTTGGTGAGGTGGCGAGACCAAAGGAAAGGACAACAAACTGGAAATGACGGCCAAACACACAATCTTTGGTATTGATGGTGTTTTGGGGTAATAGGAATGTGGAGGTAAGCGTCTCTTAGATCTATACAAGTTAGAAACATATTTTGTTGAATCACTGACAGGATGGATTTTAGGGACTCCATTTTGAACTTTCTTATCCTCAGATGCTTGTTGAGTCCTCTAAGGTCTAGTATTGTTCTGAAACCTCCTGAAATTTTTTTTTGACTATGAAGATTCAAGAATAATTATCTGGGCTCTGGGTCCTTCTGTCACTACCCATTGCTAAAGTAAGGACTCTATGCTTTCCCTGAGAGCTAGAGAAAGTACCCTTATCCTCAAAATTCTTGAGGTCCTGAACTTCTGTACTGGTACTTTTGACACAAACTCCAGATTGTAGCCCCTTCTTATAATACCAAAGACCCACCTGTCTGATGTAGTTAGAATCCATACCTCCTGGAAATCTGAGTGTCTTCCCCCAACGGGAAAAACCTTTGCAGCCCCTGGGAGCCTGGTGTCAGAAAAAAACTTTTTGAAAGAAAGAAATCCCTTCCTTCCTTACTTTTCTGGCCCTAAAAATTTTTTCTAGAGATACCCTGGGTCCATCAGAGTTAACTCCTCCCAGGTCTATAGTACCGCTAGTAAAATATTCTGCACGGATTTCAACAAATCGCCACACAAAACGCTCAAGACGTGACAGCTGAGGCTTGTCTAAAGGCTGCCCCTATAAGAGCCTGTTGTTTAAGACCCCCTTCAACTTGTCTATCCATAGTGTATTTGAAAGCACTGGCATCATCTAATGAAAGCGCAGTCTTTTTAGATAGTCTTGCAACTGCCGCATCAACTTTAGTTTTTTTTTTTCCTATTTCTTAATAATGTCTTGAGGAAATGTATACATTTTAGCTAATTTAGTACGAGTAGATTTTTTTATCAGAATGCTTCCATTCTTCTGCTACTAGGTCCTTGAGAACCACAGTAATAGAAAAAAAAAAACAAAAAAAACAGGGATATATTCCCCCTCAGGGCTTACCCCGATTTTCTGGGCTGGGACCTCTTCTCCTCCACACTCATCTTGGAGTAGTGTATGACACCCACTGGACTTCTGCCACTGCTGCCAGTCCACAGCCCAGATGGAAAGTGCATTGGAGCTTAAATGTGCCTTCCCTTGCTTCCTGTTTCCGGTGCTGATGTGCCACATCACTGTAGCCTAGTTTCCAGAGGATTAACCTGGGCTACACAAAGATGGCAGGGGACACGTGCCCCAGTTTTCTGCTGCCCAGTGACGTCACTTCAGCCCGCACTTGAACGTGTCAGTGTGGGCATAGTACTGGAGGTCCAAGGGGAGAGGAATGCACCAAGAGGCAGGTCCAGGTCTCTCTCCCCCACCTAGATCGCAATGCACCAGCTGGGGAAGCCTCGATTCGGGCGTCCATATTGTATGCGTATTTTCCGACGACGGGGCGTGTTTATAGTACGAAGTTAGTACGGACGCTGGAGTTAAGGAATGTAGGCGGGGTGGAGCCATTTAAATTGTACAATATGGGCGTGCTTAGGCCGCTACGAACAGTGCGTTGCTACGAAAATACATACGAACACATGGAAAAGTAAGGGTAGGGTTCGGCAGGCGTACTGAAAGGAAGGTAAAGGGAGTGAAAGTTTTTACACTGGAGTGGTAACACGCTCCGCTCTCATTCGTAGGTCTGGATCAGGCCCTATGTGTTTATAACCAGTAATCAGTTATCTCTATACTCCTCGGTGCACCTCCTCTATGATGGGTAAGTGGTCTTGTTTATTGTTTTAGTAGTGCCAGTTGACAACTTCCTCTGCAGCATAAGCTGCATTGTTTGAAAGATCTCTAACCAAGATTTCCCAATGCTGGTCTCTGCTACTTTTCTTTTTTTTATTTTGGACAGTGACAAAGAACAAAACAATTCAAGTACAAGACAATTTACCTTTGCATTTTTATTGTATAACAGTACAGAATTATTATAACAGAGAATTCTAAAACACAAGCAAAGCAATACTGCTGTACAATTTTGTTTTATTAATTTGAATACACTGATTTACTTATACATTCTATATATTAATCCCACAATATTGCATCACCTTACAAAAAAAATAATTAATTTAATGCATGCAGTAAATCAGAGGTACAGCCTCATTTTAAATATTCCATGTAGCAAAAAATGATCCATTAATTATGGCATGGAATCCTCTAGTATGATGTCTGTAAAAAAAACAAAAACACAAGATTTTTAATTATATATTCACATTGGTTAATTTGTTCTTTTAGAATAGCTTTTTAATTACCGGTATTTACTGCAGCATAAGGCACCTTAACAGTACACAAATATATAATCAACTGTTGAAAACACCTTTGTATTTTTAATACATATATTGGTATTTTAGAACTGGAAAGTTAAATACTAAACAAACTGAATTTTTACAGTGACCAAAGAGTTAAAAAAAAAAAAAAAAAAGAAAAACCACAAGTCTTATTTCATATTCTTAAAAAAAAAAAAATACCATTTGCTTTTCTTCAACAAATATGAGTTATGTACCTGTGAAAGAGTACATTTATGCATAATATTTGCTTTTCCTTATCTCTCTGATAAAACTAATTACGTAATGTAATGCACTGATAAAGCAGAGTCTTGCAATATGGGAAAAAAGTATGCATGTTGAATGCATACATGTCTTTTCTTCAATAAAATTTGTGATAGTTAACTATTACAGCAGCTGATATAGACAGTATAACGTTGATTGAAAAATACCTTTTAATCATCATCGTCATCATCCTCTGGAACAAAAATATCATGCTCTTCCAAAAGGGCAGCAAAGTTCTTGCTGATAAGTGTTCCTATGTATAAGAAAGGGATCACAACACTGAAGACCCTTAACAAGCCAAAAGTTACCTGGAAAAGTAAGTAGAAATAAGTTTTACACAGATGTAGTTAAGATGACACATTTTAATTAGGCATCACCTTTCAATTAGAGTACTAAAATTACATTGTATTCTGGAGAAAATTAAAGGTTACTTTAATACAAATGATAGAAGTTCGTTTATATACAATTATCTCTTCCCAAAGAAATATTTAGAACCTATGTTTAGGGAGCTGTTATGAACATTATCAAAGGCTGACCAACTTATTTAAACATGAAGACCAAATCAACACAAAGCACACAGATTCCAGTCTCTTGCAGCAGACAATTGCTACAAGTTCAAGGTTTTCTTTGTATCTTTCCTCTACCAAGGATGGTATACAGTGCATCTGGAAACTATTCACATCGATTCACTTTTTCCACATTTTGTTATGTTACAGCCTTATTCCAAAATGGAATTAACTAATTTTTTCCCTCAAAATTCGACACAATAATGACAACCTGAAAACATTTTTGGGGAGATTTTTGCAAAAGTATACGTATTCATAGCCTTTGCTCAATACTTTGTTGATGCACCTTTGGCAGCAATTACAGCCTCTATTCTTTTTGAATATGTCACAATCTTGGCACACCTATCTTTGGGCAGTTTCGCCTACTCCTCTTTGCAGCACCACTCAAGCTTCATCAGGTAGGATTGGTAACATTGGTGCACAACCAATTTTATATCTCTCCAGCAATGTTCAATCGGATTCAAGCCTGGTCTCTGCCTGGGCCACTCAGACATTCATAAGGTTGTCCTGAAACCACTCATTTGATATCTTGACTTAGGGTCGTTGTTCAGCTGAACGATGAACCGTCGCCCCAGTCTAAGGTCAAGAGCGCTCTGGAGCAGGTTTCCATCTAGGATGTCTCTGTACATTGCTGCATCCATCTTTCCCTCTATCCTGACTAGTCTCCCAGTTCCTGCCGCTGAAAAACATCCCCCACAGCATGATGCTGCCACCACCATGCTTCACTGTAGGGATAGTATTGGCTTGGTGATGTCGATGCCTAAACGTAATGCTTAGCATTCACACCAAACAGTTCAATCTTTATCTCATCAGACCAGAGAATTTTGTTTCTCATGGTATGAGAGTCCTTCAAGTGTATTTTGGCAAGCTTCAGGTGGGCTGCCATGTGCTTTTTTACTAAGAAATGTCATCCATCTGGCCACTCTACCACACAGCCCTGATTGGTGGATTGCTGCAGAGATGGTTGTCCTTCTGGAAGGTTCTTCTCTCTCCACAGCGGAATGCTGTAGCTCTGACAAAGTGATCATTGGGTTCTTGATCACCTCCTTGACTAGGGCCCTTCTCCCCCGATCACTCATTTTAGACGGCCGGCCAGCACTAGGAAGAGTCCTGGTGGTTCTAGCCTTCTTCTATTTACAGATGATGGAGGCCATTGTGCTCATTGGGATCTTCAAAGCAGCAGATATTTTTCTGTACCCTTCCCCAGATTTGTGTCTCAAGACAATCCTGTCTCGAATGATCTACAGACAGTTCCTTTGACTTCATGCTTGGTTTGTGCTCTGACATGCACTGCCAAGTGTAGGACCTTATATAGACAGATGTGTGTGCCTTTTCAAATCATGTCCAATCAACAGAATTTAACATAGGTAGACTCCAATTAAGCTGTAGGAACATCTCAAGGATGATCAGTGGAAACAGGATGCAGCTGAGCTCAATTTTGAGCCCCATGGCAAATGCTGTGAATACTTATGTACATGTGATTTCTTAGCTTTTGATATTTAATACATTTTCAAAAATCTCCAAATAAAAACTTTCACATTGTCATTATGGGGTATTGTGTGTGGAATTTTGAGGGAAAAAATAAATTTATTCCATTTTGGAATAAGGCTGTTACATAACAAAATGTGGAAAAAGTGAAACACTATGAATACTTTCCGGATACACTGTAAATTATAAGGGAAATGGGCCCTTAAATTAAGGTCGACATGAACAAACGGCATTCTGTCACTCACAGTATCTGATTGCAAAGAAAGAATCAGAACAAGTAATTGTCCCAACAAGAGCCTCTATCACTGCACTCCGGGTCTCATTATTATTGTTAACATTGTTAAAGCTTATATCTAATGAAATAAATAAAATATCAAACTTTATTAAGTATATATTAAAAAATAATAGAAATAGAAGGGCAAAATTATTAAAAAAACATAGAATACTTGCAGTGTAACACTGGTAAATGGTTAAAAACAATGTGGTGCCTCACTGATTGCCCAAATTATCTTAACACACACCCTTAAATATTAACCATAAAGAAATCAAAGTGGTCCAGGCTAGTAATATTAAAGTATCAGGGATCCAAAATGTTTAATAATTGCCAAAAGAACGTCCTTGGCTGACAAGAGGTCCCTGGTATGATATCGATTGATCCGGTATCAGTAGTTAATAATACAGAGCTTATGGCACTAAACTGTATTATTGGAGGACAGAATTAAATTCAAAAATTGTAGGGAATAAACCCTTAATTAATATATGGTCCCCAAAGTTAGATCCAATAATCTAGTAAGCGGTTCTAAATGCAGCGCTATACAGCCTATAGCGCTATGCTGTTTAAATCAAACACTAGCTATATTGCTAAAAAAGACAGTCCCATATAAACATGCACTCAGCAGGTTAAATACCCGTCTTGGTGCAGAGACTGTTCAATTAGCGCTATTAATTAGATAGTAAAAGGCTGCATCGTTCCTACAAGGGGAGCGTTCTAATGCCGCTATTGCCGTCTGGAATTTATTCACAAATGCAGGGTGAGTTAAGCTAAGTGACGGGTCGTAGGCACTACATGAGCATGGAGAGGGTTTGTGCACAACCACTCTCCCGTCCTAACGCGCGTTTCGCCAGGATGCTTAATCATAGGACATCACCTGTGCGCAACACAGGTGTCTTATTAAGTAGTACCACCTCTTCAGTAATTGGTGACAGCAGTTGATAGACGTCTGAATTAGCCTATCACAATAATACTCACAGCAAAATGGAGTATATCTATACTTAAAAAGTCTCACTTAACATGTAAAATTATTAACCAAAACATGTAAATAAATCAATTTTAGTATAATGTGATATGATGAATTAAATTATGTTAAAGAAAGCAACGGAACAGCCATAGGATATACAACCACGTGTAAGAGCAATATATCATCTGTTAAATTAATATATTAACGTCACATAAATAAATATTAAAGTAACCCCATCCCACAAACCAATTAATCTCCCGTTTCATTGATACAATAATATACGTGAAAATATAAATCTAATCATATAAATTACTAATGGAAATAGAATAACATAATATAATAATCCTACCATTTTGTTGAGAACTATTTTTAAGTATAGATATACTCCATTTTGCTGTGAGTATTATTGTGATAGGCTAATTCAGACGTCTATCAACTGCTGTCACCAATTACTGAAGAGGTGGTACTACTTAATAAGACACCTGTGTTGCGCACAGGTGATGTCCTATGATTAAGCATCCTGGCGAAACGCGCGTTAGGACGGGAGAGTGGTTGTGCACAAACCCTCTCCATGCTCATGTAGTGCCTACGACCTGTCACTTAGCTTAACTCACCCTGCATTTGTTAATAAATTCCAGGCGGCAATAGCGGCATTAGAACGCTCCCCTTGTAGGAACGATGCAGCCTTTTACTATCTAATTAATAGCGCTAATTGAACAGTCTCTGCACCAAGACGGGTATTTAACCTGCTGAGTGCATGTTTATATGGGACTGTCTTTTTTAGCAATACAGCTAGTGTTTGATTTAAACAGCATAGCGCTATAGGCTGTATAGCGCTGCATTTAGAACCGCTTACTAGATTATTGGATCTAACTTTGGGGACCATATATTAATTAAGGGTTTATTCCCTACAATTTTTGAATTTAATTCTGTCCTCCAATAATAGTAGGATTATTATGTTATTTTATTCTATTTCCATCAGTAATTTATATGATTAGATTTATATTTTTACGTATATATTATTATTGTATCAATGAAATGGCAGATTAATTGGTTTGTGGGATGGGGTTACTTTAATATTTATTTATGTGACGTTAATATATTAATTTAACAGATGATATATTGCTCTTACACGTGGTTGTATATCCTATGGCTGTTCCGTTGCTTTCTTTAACATAATTTAATTCATCATATCACATTATACTAAAATTGATTTATTTACATGTTTTGGTTAATAATTTTACATGTTAAGTGAGACTTTTTAAGTATAGATATACTCCATTTTGCTGTGAGTATTATTGTGATAGGCTAATTCAGATGTCTATCAACTGCTGTCACCAATTTTTGAATTTAATTCTGTCCTCCAATAACACAGTCTAGTGCCATAAGCTTTGTATTATTAACTACTGATACCGGATCAATCGATATCATACCAGGGACCTCTTGTCAGCCAAGGACGTTTTTCTGGCAATTATTAAACATTTTTTGGATCCCTGATACTTTAATATTACTAGCCTGGACCATTATGATTTCTTTATGGTTAATATTTAAGGGTGTGTGTTAAGATAATTTGGGCAATCAGTGAGGCACCACATTGTTTTTAACCATTTACCAGTGTTACACTGCAAGTATTCTATGTTTTTTTTAATAATTTTGCCGCTCTATCTCTATTATTTTTTTAATATATACTTAAAGTTTGATATTTTATTTATTTCATTAGATATAAGCTTTAACAATGTTAACAATAATAATGAGACCCGTAGTGCAGTGATAGAGGCTCTTGTTGGGACAATTACTTGTTCTGATTCTTTCTTTGCAATCATATACTTTTCCCTCTGTGCACCTCCCAGATGTTAGGAAGTGGTCCTTAAAAATAAAATTGGGTGGTGCCCGGTTCTTCTTTCTTTTTCTATTAAACTCACAGTATCTGTACAGCATGCGCAGTAGCTATAGTTCAGTGAATTAGTTCTGGATCCAGCCCAATATCTCAAAGAATTATACACAATAAGCTAAAAATTATACCTGTCTGTAAAAAATCAACTGTTGATACCAGCTGAAAATTATTTATTATATATTGGTACATACACACACATATATGTATATTACACACACATATAGAGAGTTAGTCTGCCCATTTGTTTATTCAAAACTATACTGACCCTATTCACCCTCAATTTAGTTTACAATTTAGGATATCCTCATATTTATCCCAAGCATGTTTAAACTGTTCTACTGTATTGACCTCAACCAACTTAGATGGGAGGCTACTCCACTTATCTATCACCCTTTCAGTGAAGTAATTTTTCCACACATTTCCTTTGAATCTACCACCCTCCAGTTTATATTCATGCCCTCGTGTTCTATTACACCTTTTCTTTTGAAAAATGCTACCATCCTCTAGCCGGTCACAACCCTTGATGCATTTGAAAGCTGCTATCATATCCCCCCTCTCCCTTCTTTGCTCCAAGCTATACATGTTTAGTTCCTCTAGTCTTTCTTGGTATGAATTGTTACACAGGCCATGGACCATTTTAGCTGCTCTTCTTTGCACAGTCTCTAATGTATTTATGTCTTCCTGGAGATATGGCCTCCAGAACTGAACACAGTATTCTAGGTGAGGGAGTACCAATAATTTATAAAGAGACATCACTACCACTTTCTCATTGCTTTGTTACATTGCTTGGCTACCTTTAAGTCACTGGAAATAAGGACTCCTAGATCCATTTCCTCCCCGGTAGACTCTAATGTAATGCCATTACGGAAATATTGAGCCTTTGGGTTTTTGTGCCCCAAGTGCATGATCTTGCATTTTTGGCATTAAACTGCAGTTGCCACACTCTTGACCATTCCTCCAATCTACCTATATACTCCCTGGTGTACGGATTTGTCAGACTCTGGTATCCTCTAATCAGGAGGTACAGCTGTTTACCGATGCTGTTGGTTTCGGAGCATTTTTTCAGGGTCAGTGGTGTGCTGAGCGCTGGCCCCCATCCTGGTCTGACCGTGGCCTCACGGCCAACTTGTTGGTCCTGGAGTTATTCCCCATTATTGTCACAGTGGAACTGTGGGCAGAAGAGTTACAGATTTCATGAATGATTGACAGGGGGCGGGGCTTAATAAAGAAAACCTGGGGGAGGGGGGCTGGAGCCTTGAGGCACACGATTGGAGTACTGGAGGGGGACTGGAGGCACATGATGGGAGAACCATATTACCACAGCTAAGCAACACTAAATACAAAATGGAGGATGCTATGAGAAAAACAAACACAGCTATTTCACAGCAAAACATCAAAAAGTTACAATCACAATCCCAGTCAAAAAATTCAATAAGATTTGTTTGACATGATCTTCCCCCAGTGAATCCATGCTGCTTGGGATCCTGTAAATTACTGGATTTATTGATACTGTACAATTTGTTCCTTTAACAGTTTTTCCATCAATTTCCCTACTATTGATGTTAGACTCACTGGTCGGTAGTTTGATGCTTCTTCCCTACTTCCACTTTTATGTAGAGGGACGACATTTGCTATTTTCCAGTCCTCTGGAATTACCCCAGTTATTAGTGACTGATTGAATAATTCAGTTAATGGTTTTGCCAGCGCCCTTCTAAGCTCTTTTAGTATTCTCGGATGTATCCCATCTGGTCCCATTGATTTATCCATTTTCAATTTTGAAAGTTCCTTTAATACCTGTTCCTCAGTAAAAGTAGTAGTAATTGCCCCCACTGTATTAACAGTCTTCCCATTCAAAAGTGGACCCTTCCCCTCTCTTTCTTTTGTGAATATGGAACAGAAATACTTGATAAGATGATCTGCCATAGCCATTTCACTTCCCGTTTTGAGCCTTACGATACCCTCCTTTGTTTTTCGCCTTTCATTTATATACCTAAAAAAGCTTTTGTCTCCTTTTTGTACCAAGTGGGCCAGTTTTTCTTCAGTTTGTGCCTTTGCTGCTCTGATAACCTTTTTAGCCTCCTTCTGCTTTGTAAAATACACCTCCCTGTCATCATTACTCTGAGATTGTTTATAATTCCGAAAGGCCATCTTTTTTGCTTTCACTGTAGTTGCTACCTCTTTTGTAAACCACATTGGCTTTCTTTTTCTGGGGTTTTTTCTAACCATTCTTATACAAAGGTCTGTTGCTGTTAATAATGCATTTTTTTAAATTGCCCCACTGCTCCTGTACTCCTTTCATGTGCCTCCACTCTGCCAAAGAATCACTTACACATTTCCCCATTTCTACAAAATCTGCCTCCCTAAAGTTTAGCACCCTCGTTTTCGTGTGGCACGCTTCTCTCCCAGTCATTATACTAAACCATACTGCTTGATGATTCTTGATGGTTGATGATTGATGGTTCTCACCCACACTTACTTCTGAGATTCGGTCACCATTTGTAAGTATCAAATCTAAGATGACCTCTTTGCGAGTGGGCTCTCTCACCAGTTGCTTAAGGGACACTCCCTGTAATGAATTTAAAATGTCCCCACTTCTAGTGGAGCTTGCTGAAGACTTATCCCAGTTTTAATGCCATTTTAGCAATGTCTTGCAATA
>WWET01008730.1:21491-32599 GCA_011038615.1 Limnodynastes dumerilii
ATATATATTCATATTCCAAGGGTTCACATACTTTGTCCACCCTGCAATATGAATGATTACATGGTGTTCAACAAAAACATGAGAACATATAATTGTTTGTGTGGTATTAGTTTAAGCAGACTATGTTTGTCTATTGTTGTGACTTATATGAAGATCAGAACACATTTTATGACCGCTTTATGCAGTGGGGTGTTTCAAGTGGAGCCGATATTTATACAACTACTGTTAGAATTTTGATACAGACGTGCTGACTCGGAAATTGTGGGAAATAAATACAGGCTGATCATCAATTTGATTCGCAGAGGGTGGCCATCCGGTGTTACTTTTTTTTAATTACTAATACCTTCACTGAGGAGCAGGTATTAAGAACTTTTAAAGTTGAAGATGGACAAATCAATGGGATACATCCTAGGATACTAAAATAGCTTAGAGGGGTGCTAACAAAACCAATAACTGTATTATTCAACCAGTCACTAATAACTGTGGTGATTCCAGAGCACTGGAAAATAGTGGAAGTAGGGAAGAAGCAGCAAACTTCTGTCCAGTGAGTCTAAATTCAGTAGTAGGGAAACTGATGGAAACACTATTAATGGAACAAATTGCACAGTTTCTTAAATCCAGTAACTTAAATAATTCCAGGCAGCATGGATTCACTGGATAAAGGGGGAGCTATAGACATAGCTTACGTAGATTTTGTGCCACATTGCAGACTGTTAAATAAGCTGGAAACTTTGGGATTGAACTTCAAGATAGTAAAATGGATACAATCTTGGTTACAGAATAGACAACAGATAGATGACAGAGGGTTGTAGTAAATGGAATCCCTTCTGGGGATGGTAAGGTAACCAGTGGAGTAACCTAGGACTTGGACCAGTGCTATTTAATATTTTTATAGGTGATATTGCCTGTAGACACACCAGGAGGGGTACACAAAATGAGGGATGATCTAAGTAGACTGGAGGAATGGTCAAAAGGGCATTTTAATGCCAAAAAATGCAAAATCATGCACTTGGGACACAAAAACCCAAAAGCTCAATATAGTATTAATCGCACTACATTAGAAACTACTGAGGAAGAAAGGGACGAGGGATATGATAGCAGCTTTCAAGTATATCAAGGGCTGTGACCGGCTAGAGGAGGGTGGCATTTTTCAAAGGAAGAGGTGTAATAGAACATAAGGGCATAAATAAAAACTGGAGGGTGGTAGATTCAGAGGAAATGTGCAGAAAAATGTACTTCACTGAAAGGGTAATAGATAAATGGAATAGCCCCCCATCTGAGGTGGTTGAGACTAACAAACTAAATTGAGGGTAAATAGGATCTAGTGTCAGTATAGTTTAAATAAACAACTGTGCATACTGGATGGGCCATATGGCTGTAATCTGCCGTCATTTTCTATGTTTCTACGTTTCTATGTAACTAAACGCACTGATTAGGATTTGAAAAAGTAAAGAAATAAAAAAAACTGCAAATACTCTCATTAACATATGTAAACAAAAGTAACCTTTAAAAATTCAACTTGAAATAGGAATAATTATAACATACTTAACAATACACATTACTGCATACTACATGAAGTTAGAAATACAATGATCTACTACATATAGAGACTTTCATAAAACATAAAAAAAATTAAGATAAAAAAATATAATCAACACTAACAATTAAGTAAATGTAATGTAATGGTGTTTGTTCACAAAAAGTAAATTAAATAATAAAAAACAAAAAACTTCAAAAACGAAAACGAAATAATGGCACGTTTTCAAGGCTAAAGTCTTATACAAAATGGAAAATCAGCATAGGATTAAATAAACGTGCTTTTATTTGTTTCATTTAAAAACACACATCCATTGATTATAAACTTGCAGCAGGTGTTGCCTGAACTAAGTAGAAGAAGACACATGGCCTTACAGCAAACAATATAGTTCATCAACTTACAAGTGGTCGAGGGCTACCTTAACTTTTCCCATATGTTAGTTTACGCAAGGCACTCCTACTTGTGTATCAGTCCTAACTTTAGGAATGCCCACACTGCATCTTAGTAGTCCTTCTTTAGGACCTTTTCCTGTGCGTATATTTGGGTTCTGGGCATGCACACTTTAACTGATCATAAAAATACACACTGAGATTCTGCACTTACTTAAATGTGAATCAGGGTCACCCTTAAAAACACTAATTATTATTATTGATAAATAACACAAAAATATATTCAAACAACCAATAAATTTATAGTAACAGACTAAATAATAATAATATAAAGGAGACTTTTTCATATATTCTTTGTAATAGAAAGCAAGATCGCCTAAGTCTATTGTATTATACTTTGTATGTATCCAGCCTAAGAATCGTGACATTTTATGATTGCATCATTTTGAAAGTTTAAAGAATGCAAACAATGGGCCAGATCCAGAACAACGCTTGTGAGCAAATTTACGCGTGGCGGATACGTAAAAAAATCGCCTTTTGGTAAGTACTGCGCATGCATACCAAATACGCTCAGTAACGTAGCGTAATTGTGAACGTATAGGCCATTCACGTATGTGTAGGCGGGGGTTTGTATTTAAAGTGTACAGTATGGGCGTGCTTAGCTGCGTAAATACGTGTTGGCCATACGTACGTGCGGTTACATTGGCAAAAGTTAAGGTAGGGTTTGAAAAGCGTATCTTGACAAAATACGTACATTCAAGGGGTCTGCATAGGGGAGTGTATAGAAGGTACGCACGCAAAAATACACTACACGAGTAAACGTACGGCGAACGTAGTTCTGGATCTATCCCAATGTCTTGTACTTGGCAACAATCAGGCATAACACACTTCACTTACACAATATTGTTCCAAACACACATTTATCGTGTAATTGAAGAGATAATTGTGTTAAGAAACCCAGTGCGTATAGATGTCTTTATGAAAGTGTGCTTAGAGAAATATGATTTTCTGAACTGGGATCAGGTAAAAACGCCAATACAAGTTTTCAAAGTCACTTCTTGGCACCTAGAGGATGCAACTAGAATGATGCATATCAAAAAAGTAATGTGTTATGCTCTAAGTAAGGTCTAGATGGTGCCCTAATCTCTTACTGATAGAAGAATTATATCTCTTCTCATTTGACACAACCTTCAACATCAGTATAATCTTGGAACTTTATTCTTTATTGCTCCATGTCTAAAATTATCACTTGATCCCATGTTGTAATACAAATTTTAGTTTAACCAGCACACTGAAATATCACAATTGACAGTAATAAAGAAAAAGTGCAGTAAGACAATTTGGTAAAATGATCTGTGGAAGAATTTAAGATGACACTAGGGTAGCCTGGCTTGTGTGTGGTGGATGATGTGTAAGAAATTAACTGCAGAAACACTTCCATGATATATTCTCTTTTATTCAGTGAGCTTTGTCCTCATCCACCCTCCCTCCCTATTGCCTTGACCATGGTAAATGAACTGCTAAGAAAAGAAAAATATTTCTTTACCATTATAAATAATCAGATAGTTAGCATTAACCTTTTATTTGTTTTCTGTGACCAGTTAGGCAATTCTCATTATTCTCATCATGAGAGAATACACCAGGAAAAATATAACTCAATATCAGATAATATCACACTCTCTGTAATTGCATTGGCTGATGAATATTTTTGTTACTGTATGTGCTGTCCTATGTATTTTAATTAAATACCAATAGTTTATTTACAATGCCAGGCATTTACATATATGTCAATAAAAGATAGAGAAAACATTCCAAATAAATAAATTTAAAATATAAATCTTTAAACTAATCTGTGCTTACATTAAATGCATCATACAGGTTTATAATGTGCGATGTCTAGGTTGTACCGCTGCTCTGTTAATAACCAACGGAAAACATATTGGAAACAAAAAAATGATAGGAAGAACTCAACACAGAATGTTGCTGAGGAGGGAGCCCAAAGCAGCGATACCCCTCGTTCACTAAAAGGAAACAATCTGGGTTAGATGCTTTTTTTACCCGGGGCCAGAAAAGGGATCTGTCCCCCCCAAGATTTGCCTATTTGAACCCCTGTTCCTAAATGCCTCAAAAAAGGTTGAAGGATACAGGGGAACAAGAGGTGGAAAAAAGAGTAAATTAACCATGTCTAATAAAGCCCTGACTTCTACCGCTACAGACAAAATTAAAACTACTACTTCTACCAAATATGAAAATAGCGTCATCAACTTATCAAAAAAGCCACTCACACCAGCTCAAAGTTCCCTTTTACGTAAGGGCCTTAGTTTTCCCCCAGATTCTAATCCGAATCTTTTTGATTTATTCATGGAGTTGAACAGATATGTTTGCACCTTGTGCCGTAAAAAATATTTTAACACACAAACAGTTAAGAAATATGATTCGGACCTGAATTGTATTACCCTGGATGTAGATGAGAGGGAATGTCTGGAGAATCTTGAAAGGTTATGGTTTGAAAATGCAGTGGAACAACCATCCAATTCAGACCCGATTGATATTTTTGAAGTTAATCTCTCCCCCCAAAACTGCGCCCAAACCAGCAAATTTAAAACACCCTCAGATATCTTTCCTCTGGGACAGATACAGGCCTTTTATAGAAATAGAATGAATGATTTTAAAAAAGTTTGCTTAGCCTCGGATTCCAAAAGTTTGAAATGTAACAACTTATCAAAATGAGAGTTTAAGGAATTTAAGAAATTGCAAAAAGACCCGTCCAGAATTATCCAAGCAGCAGACAAGGGAGGAAGCGTGGTGGTCCTGGATAGTCAGGACTACCACGCAGAATCCTATAGACAGCTCCGGGATAAAACATTTTATAAACGACTGGAACGGGATACAACCAATATGTTTACTAAAGAACTCCAGAATATCTTGGGTTGGGCCCTAATGGAGGGGTTTATTACCAAAGAAATTCACAGTTTTTTGCTAGTCACACACCCTGTCACTCCCATTTTTTATCACCTCCCTAAAGTGCACAAGTCCCTCACAGCACCCCCGGGGCGCCCTATTATTTCCGGTATAGGCTCACTCACTTCTAATTTATCGGCATTTGTAGACACGTATTTGCAGAAACGCGTAATCACTCTCAAATCACATATTAAGGACACAACACATTTTCTTAATTTTATTCAAGATATTAAATGGGAACCCACATTTGCTTTTCTCACTCTTGATGTACAAGCACTCTATACACATATTCCACACTTTAAAGGGGTAGAAGGTGTTGATTATTTTTTAACACAAGATCCGGATTTGGATCTTAATTTAAATAATTTTCTGTTGGAAGCTATTCACTTTATTTTAACATGGAATTGCTTTCTTTATGGGGATGATTTTTATTTACAGACCGTCAATACCGCCATGGGCAGCAGGTTCGCCCCAAGTTTCGCCAACCTGTATATGGGCATGTTTGAAGATCTAATGATTTGGCGGAACACGTTTGGGGCGAACCTGGTGCACTATGTGCGGTACATTGATGACATTTTTATTGTTTGGAAGGGATCACTGGAAGAAGCCACGCACTTTTTGTCTTATTTAAACACCAACACTTTTAATTTGAAATTCACTTCCACATTTGACTCACAAACGCTGAATTTCTTGGATATCACCCTCTCCATTAGCGGGGATAAAGTTATCCCTAGAATTCTATTCTAAGCCCACGGATGCGTGTAACTATTTACACTTTCGTAGTGGACACCATCGGCCTTGGGTTAAACATATACCCTTTGGCCAGCTTACAAGCATTAGATGTAACTGCGAGGATAACGAGGAATTTATATTCCAGGCTAATGTAATGCTAGATAATTTCAAATTTAGGGGATACCCAGAGGAGCTCTTACAGAGCTCACTGGACAGAGCTAAAGACCTGAATTGCCAGAACTACTAATTCCTGGAGAGAGAAAAAGAGAGATTGAGGCATTTAAACAGATATACAATGAGATCAAGTGTGTTTTATCACAAAATTTTATAGTAAATCCAGAAAATTGAGCAAGATAATTAACAACAACTTTTATTTATTAAAACAGGATCCTATCTTGGCACCCCTGGTGGGGGAGAAACCACGTATTATATATAAAAAGAACAAAAATTTGGGTAATTACTTGGCTCCGAGTAGAATTAGAGTTGATCCCAAAAAATCTGATGGTGTTTCTGAAAAGAAGGGATGCTATAAGTGCAATAAGAACATATGCTTAACATGCTCCCATACACAAGATAATATCACCTGTATACATTCACACTCCGGAGGTTTCACCATCCCAATACAGAATTACATCAATTGTGAAACTAGTTTCGTAATCTACGTGCTGCAGTGCCCGTGTGGCCTGCAGTACGTAGGTAGGACTACGAGAAAGCTTAAGGATCGTTTCCATGAACATCGGAGAAATTTCTCCAAGGGCCTGAGAACACACTCCCTGTATAAACATTTTACATCCCAACATCAGAATAATCCAACATATGCTTCAGCTTGTGGAATAGAACATATAGCCCAGACAGATAGGGGAGGGGACAGGTATACTAAAAGAGCAAAGACAAAAATAATGTGACGAGCGCAATTACTGCAGATAACAATACCTGGGCAGAGTTCTATACACAAATAATACAATAACAAAATCAATATTAATCAAACAGTTCTAATATGCACAATGTAACTGGTGTAAATAGATAAAAATATATATATATACATGTCATTAAGACCCTCAGGTACCAATGTTTGCAAATTAAAGGTCCAGAAGGCCTCTCTCTGGCAGAGTTTAGTATACCTGTACAAAATGAGAAAATATGCACCGCGCTGAGGAATAAGTAGATGGGTTAGAAAAAAAGGAAAAAGAAAAAAAAAGAAAAAAACGGAGCAATTGGTTCAAACTAAAAACACATGTAACATTTATTAATATCTAAATCATTGGTAATACAAGAAATTGCAATAAAAGGAGGAGAACAAGGCACTAGATGGATATAACCAGACACCCCACAGCCCGCAGGGAACCCCTGGTAAACCAGTGGCCCGAACGGTAGGTATTGAATACCACTGTGGAGTAATCCTAGAGAGACATAAACCACATGAAACAGCGGTATAGCAGTTTGAAGAAACTGAAATAAAATCTCTGCAGCTTGCTACTTAGTAGCTAAAGATGACTGTATTGAATCCACAGACAGACGGTAACAATGTCACGGAGTATAAAAGTGAATGTAAACAATAGAAGCACGGTCCAATTGGCATATAGCGAAAGCTAGAGGGACACCAGCCGTAGCTTACAGATAAAACAGAAAGTAATAGGAGCAGTGCACCATAAGTCACCTGTGATATGCTGCGGTGACTGGGTGATGAGTTGCAATGAAACAGATGGATTAAAATAAAAGTTTTACCGTACTTTAGACCGCTGCTGTGGTGAGCCAGCACAGGCTCCTGGCTGCAGGAAGATAATCACAATAGATGCCTAGAAGTGGCATTAATGTGTTCCACTCCCATGACACTGAGCGTATCCGCCACTTCTAGAGGGGGTGATCGCTTTAGGACCTTATGTTTAAAACAGAATGGATATTCCGATTACAAACTCTCTCACCAGATGGTCTTAATGAATCATTGGAATTTAATGAATAACATAACACTATATAATGTATAGTTATGGTCAATAGTTTGAATGAACACACATAAAGAGGTTTTCTCTTTGAAGATTATTGGTTTTTTATATATTTTCACCTGAAATGTATGCACCTTCATATATAATACGGAAAACGATTGAATATATATTATTGAATAATAAATAGAATATAATGAGGAATAGATAGTGTAAAATGCATGTACAATGGTACAGTAAAATAATTAATATTGTTGAATGGAAATATGGTATTGTATAAAAAGAATTGTATGTATTTATTGAGTTAATATGCATGGTGCATTCAATGTTCTCTGCATAGTATCTGTTATTTGTTGTTATTGTTTTAGTCTGCGGCCATACCGCTCTAAAAACGCCCAATCTCGTCTGATCTTGGAAGCGATGTGGGGTTGGGCCTGGTTAGTACTTGGTTGGGAGACTACCCTGGAATACCAGGTGCCGCAGTTAAATTTAGTTTGTAACGATATTTTTATTATTATTTTTTATTTTTTGGTTTTGGTTTTTTACATTTTTTTTTTATGTTTTTTGTTTTTTTGTTGTTTTAGGTTTTTTTTTGTGTTTTGTTTTTTGTTTTTGTCTTATTTTTAGTTATTATTATTATAATTTTTGTATGATGCAATTATTTTTCAGTAACTGCAACTGGTTTATTTTTATTATTATTATTTAAATGCATTATGCATGTTCATAATTACTTTTATATGTAAAATGTCCAGGTTTATTATCATTTAATTAACCTTTTTCGTTTGTATTAAATTATGTAGTATATATTATGTATATGTGAAAACAAAATATGTTTATATAATCTTGTTTAGCTAGGAGCAATTGGTTCAGTTCTAATTATATTGGATTTTTTATGTTTAAAATGTCTGCTCTCTATATTTATCATACCAGTGTGTTTTTTTCCTATGAGTTCTATCAGCTATCTGAGAGGCTGATCACTGATTATGCTTGACAATTTCCACCTGATATATTTTTTAAGTGAACACACTATAAATAACAGAGAGAGTCACTTCCGTTTATATGCTTGAAAAAGTCCCAATCCAGGGACGAAACGCGTCGCATTGGAGGTGTTTTAATTGGGAACAAGGCTCTATTGTCTGGAGAGATCTGTGAAGTTTATCCTGAGTGTTCAGCCACTGTGCCTGTAAACAGCCATCTTTATACTGCTCCGACCGGGGACGCCCGGCAGCGTTGAGCTATTCAAATTGACTCAGCTTTGTGATTATCTTCCTGCAGCCAGGAGCCTGTGCTGGCTCACCACAGCAGCGGTCTAAAGCACGGTAAAACTTTTATTTTGATCCATCTGTTTCATTGCAACTCACCACCTAGTCACCGCAGTACATCACAGGCGACTTATGGTGCACTGCTTCTATTACTCTTTGTTTTATTGTAAGCTACGGCTGGTGTCCCTCTAGCTTTTGCTATATGCCAATTGGACCGTGCTTCCATTGTTTACATTCATTTGTATACTCCGTGACATTGTTTACCGTCTGTCTGTGGATTCAAGAGTCATCTTTAGCTACTAAGTAGCAAGCTGCAGAGATTTTATTTCAGTTTCCTCAAACTGCTACATTGCTGTTTCATGTGGTTCATTTCTCTCTAGGATTACTCCACAGTGGTATTCAATACCTACCGTTCGGGCCACTGGTTTACCAGGGGTTCCCTGCGGGCTGTGGGGTGTCTGGTTATATCCATCTAGTGCCTTGTTCTCCTCCTTTTATTGCAATTTCTTGTATTACCAATGATTTAGATATTAATAAATGTTACATGTGTTTTTAGTTTGAACCGTATTATTAATGATTTAGATATTAATAAATGTTACATGTGTTTTTAGTTTGAACCAATTGCTCCGATTTTTTCTTTTTTCCTTTTTTTCTTTTTTCTAACCCATCTACTTATTCCTCAGCGCGGTGCATATTTTCTCATTTTGTACAGGTATACTAAACTCTGCCAGAGAGAGGCCTTCTGGACCTTTAATTTGCAAACATTGGTACCTGAGGGTCTTAATGACATGGTGGAGTTTAGAGATATGGGTTATTAACCAACTTACCTTATTAGTTTGCCCCTGTACTGAGATAGGTATCATTTCCATATGTCAGAGTATAGTAAGTAAAGAATTGACACACAACAGGCATTTAGAGATTGGACATAGTGGGAATCTTTTCTCAGCCCCAAATAAAGGGAATAAGGTACTGAGAGTTGTAGGATCTTGTATAATTACGAGATGTGCCAATAGCATGGGGCCTATGCACCTCCATTTATTTCCTTTCTATTATTGTAAAATCTACAACTCATTCTACAACTCATTCCCCAGTATTTACCTGGATATTTAATAACAGGGAATGGGTGGTGCTATTTAATATGCTCCTCCTCGGATTCATATGGGTTCTGAATTATAGTCAGTTACTAAATATCACTTTTAGATATAATTTTTATAGTTGGGAATGATGTATGTAGCCTTTTTATTTATCCTTCTATTTGTATCAAAAATTGTTAATAATATGAGAGAGGTCCTAATGGACTCTTTAATAGAACAACATCATCAGACACGGCTCATATGTACCTTCAACCATATTGTGAACGTTTGTCCGGTAGTATGTAGACACGATTTATATTTATTATATATATATTTCGTTATGTGGATCCTATTTTGGGTTGATTTGAAAATACTGAGAGATGTGTATTGAAGTTAAGTTTGTTATATCTTCTCAGGGAAACTAACTAGACCTGTTGAATGTATACAGTTTTAAACCCACCCTCTATCATTTATCTCGATATTCAATTACAGGGAATAAGTGGTTCTTGTTCAACTATCTAAATATTCCTCCTGGATTTATTGTTTTTATATGGGCCATATATATCTTGGGACCCAATAAGTACTTAGCTATTAGATATTGTCTTTTTGATATTACCTTCACTGCACCTACCGACCGGGATTGATGTATCTTAGCGTATCAATTTAGACGCATTTACAAGGGGTAACATTACTTAGTGTAAACCTGGGGGATACTGAAGAGTGCACCTTGATTGGGCAACGTTTATGTGAGCCTTTTACAAATATAATTATAAATATATTTAACATCTACTATTTGTTGCATTATGCATACTATTCTCATGAATACTGTTTATATGTCTGGATAAAGATGTACTATCACTATTAGTCATCACCATCAAATATAGGGTAGATAGAAATTCATATTAGAGTGTACGGGTATTTATATCATCTATCACATCATTATAAATCTGGAGTACTAAATAATATAGGAACCAGGTTTTATTTGGTTTTATTTTATTTCTGTGGATAACTAATATTTTTTGAATGACATGCTTTGAATTGTCTAATAAGGTTTAACAAAGATTAACAATAATTTATTATACATTTACAGGAATACATAGGTAACAGACATTACATTAGTTCTTTCAGACAAAGGTCCTTTCCAATATGGCTGCTAACACATCACATGGCATTTCACATTATCTAGCAGACAGATATAATCAATTTAAGTGTGCTTT
>WWET01008731.1:21308-32431 GCA_011038615.1 Limnodynastes dumerilii
ACAGGACTGGAATGCAGATAAATGCAGGTGAGTGGCACAGAACCAGTACAGGACTGGAATGCAGATAAATGCAGGTGAGTGGCACAGAACCAGTACAGGACTGGAATGCAGATAAATGCAGGTGAGTGGCACAGAACCAGTACAGGACTGGAATGCAGATAAATGCAGGTGAGTGGCACAGAACCAGTACAGGACTGGAATGCAGATAAATGCAGGTGAGTGGCACAAAACCAGCACAGGACTGGAATGCAGATAAATGCAGGTGAGTGACAGAACCAATACAGGACTGGAATACAGATAAATGCAGGCGAGTGACACAGAACCAGTACAGGACTGGAATGCAGATAAATGCAGGTGAGTATTCCAGTCCTGTACTGTTACTGTGTCACAGATAAATGCAGGTGGAGTGGCACAAAACCAGCACAGGACTGGATATAGTTTGTGCAGGTAGAATAGCACAGAGTCTAAATATACAGGATTATACAAGTGATGCAGGTGGAAATTGCACAGCAGTTAACCAGTTCAGGACTGGAGTATGCAAGAGGTGCAGATGGATTTAACACAGTGGTTAACCAGCTCAGGACTGGAGTATACAATAGGTGCAGATGGATTTAACACAGTGGTTAACCAGCTCAGGACTGGAGTATACAATAGGTGCAGGTGGAAACAGCACATATACCAGCACAAGGCTGAATAAAAACTGACACAACAAATACAGAGACAGGGGCTAACACACAACAAACGGCAGGTAACTACACTCACACCAGGAGCAATGATCAAGGCAAGGCAGGAATCCAGGGCACACAGGAGAGACATGGCAGGGAAACAAAGGGCACTCAGAATCAGAATTAAAGACTGAATTCCAACAAGAGCACAAACAGCAACACTACAGGCAGAAGCTACAACCAGCAAAGAGGCAACCAAGTGTCAGATATTTAAGGGAAGAGCCACATCCCCATTGGCTGCTGACTGCACACAGCCAAATACACAGCTAGGGAATCCCAGCAGCAAGGTAATTAGCCAGGATCCCTAGCAAGAAGGAATGCTGCAGGGGAAACCAGGACCAGAGTACCCTGCTGCATAACAAAGACACAATTACATGCTGCTGCTGCCATATGCAGCGTGTAACAGCCAAGCATTTGGTAGAGCTTGTTATGCAAGCCAGGGTTCAGTATCATGTTAAGGTTAGTAGTTTGACATATCCCAGGACTCAGTAATCAAACCAGTAGTCAGATGTTTGCCAGGGTTGAGTACACAAGTGGGTAACTGGATATATACCAGGGTTTAGAACACAAGCTATTTGTTCCATAAGATACAGCGGCCAGCATTAAAAGTTGATCAGGCAGCATACTTAACCAAAGGTTTGTTTCATGAGGTGCTTTTTATAGGCCCAAAGAGGAACTGGAATCCAAGATGGATTTGGCAGAGGAAATAATGGCCATTTTGTTTCAGGGCTATGGGTAAGTTGAAAACAAACATCAAATATTGGCCTCTGGTGACTGAAGGAGAAATTGTTGTGAATATTTCAACCTCCCTGAAAGCTCTCATCATCATAGCCAAATATAGAAAAGGATACAGGGATGTAAGGCCAAAATTATTATTGGTTGTCACCCTTCCTGGAGCCAGATTTACTAAGCTGCAGATAGGAAAAGTGGAGATGTTGCCCATAGCAGCCAATCAGATTCCAACCCTCACTTTCCTATTACATACTAGAAAATGTCAGCTAGAATCTTATTGGTGGCTATGGGCAACATCTCGCCTTTTTCTATCCCGCAGCTTAGTACATCTGGGCCTGATTCAGAGGCTGAAAATAAGAACTTAAAGTTACACCTGGGCAAAACCATGTTGATTTCAGGGGGAGTCAAGTTAATTTTAGTCTATGCATGCAGGGAGAATGCTTTGCTTTTACTTATTGCACACAGATACCTGATCAGCTTCACTTTTAAACTGCTAATTAGACTTGAGCTGGGAAACATCACCTTTTAACTATAATACTGTTGCAACAAATGAAATTTGACTCCCCTGAAATCAACATGGTTTAGCCCAGGTGTGACTTTAAGTTCTTATTTTCAATCTCTGAATCAGGGCCTCTGTCCCCTTGTCGCTAGTGCCTTCAGCTATGACTTATCCATCTCTAAGATGTTATCTACACTCTCCTAAACTAAACATGTTAAACATTCTGTGTAGTCTTTACTGTCTTCTTTTGTCCCTCAAGTCTGCCACCTGGGTTCTTTCTCGACTTCTTCACTGTCTCTAGCTACATCGTTAGGTCCTTTTATAGAAAGCCCCCAATTCTCCCTCCAGTCTCTTGCTTTCTCCAATGTCAGTTACTGCAACCTCATCCTATGCCACCCCCATATCCTTTCCACTGCAGCCACTGTCCTTGCCATTATTTCCTTACACTGAGCTGAAATTGCTCCTGGTTTGGGCCTTACTGTACTGGTACTTTGTCTGTTATAGAATTTAGTTCTGATTTCACACCCTCACTAATCAAGCCCACACTCATTATGGCCACTTATATCTCTAACCATATCTCCTTCCACAGTCCCTCTCATCCTCTCTGCTCTGTCAGTATTCACTACATACTCTCTCTACTTATGCACTGCTCCTGACCTCTGGAACTCCCTTCCACTCACAGTACTAACCTTAGCCAAAACTTCAAAATAGCTCTTAAAATGTAATTCTTCATTATAGCCCCTTCTATACTCCTAACCTCCTTCTTCTTCCTCCTAACATCTACTCGCCCCAATGTTTTTCACTGCCTCTCTATCTAAATATAAGCTGTCCTGAAAATTGCTCTTCATCCCTTATAGTCTCCATTAGTTACCAGATATTGCCCCACCTCTATGCTTCACCTCTCACTTGACTCCCAATCCCTGGTTTCCATCACTCGAATGCATAATGTAATGTCCTTTCTTATGGGAACACAGCTTGCCTGGATTTTTTCCTATACTGTCCTTTTATTGGCTTCTTTAATATACATAGAGACATTTTGCTTTACCTGGAAACTCGGTTATGGTTGTTGGTAACCTATAACCTTATAATGAAAAAACTTTAACCCTGCATTGTGTATATTTGATAAAAAACAATTGAGAAATTTTCTGGGTACTTCCTCATCTTTGCAGCCCCCGCTGCTATGTAAGCTTCATATCCCTGCTACGAGCACTGATTAATGTGTTCTGCGTCGTCCAGCAGGGGGAGTCTAGCAGGGGGCCGCAAAGATGAACAAGTACCATTTTCTGGTGACTGGAGGAAAAGGTTTTACCTAATGACTATGAATTGGATTCGAAGATACGATTTTGCCTGTTTTTGCGTGCGTATTTTTAGGATTGGATTACCTGCGCATGTGTAGTAACTTTTTCCATGCAAGTAACATAGGATTTAGGCACGGAAGTCCATTAGGCACGGATTACTGAATTGCGCTTAGTTACATATGTACGGGGGGGGTGTGGTTGTCTTCCGTACATGTTAAGTTACGTGAAAGTGGGCGGAGGACGCGGTTAGTAATGTATGCACCTAACTACACACGAACGAGTCAAGGTTGACACTTACTCTTGTATATAAGAACTCCGCCAATGACAACTGCAAGAGCAACAAGACATCCGAAAGTCACGCCAATGATCGCACCAACTGAGAGGCTGTTTTTAGGCTCTGAGAAAGATAAAGATGGGAAAGATGAGAAGCGAATGATCCATATAAGTCGCTGTAAATGACTTTATACCAGTTGAGAGCTATATACTAATAAAACATTCATGGATTAAGTTTCATTTGCACATAGATGGTCAGATCCAGAGGTGAGTGTACGGCAGCTGGCGTGATGTTTGTCTCCGTGGTTTTTACTACTGCACATGCTCAGTACCCAAGACAGGGCCGGAACGAGGGCCTAGGGCTGAAAATGTATCAAGGGCCCACACTATATAGTATGCTTTGGAGGAGGATGTCAGTCCCTGACATTTACCTTTATGCACTGCAGTGGGAGGCCTGGAGATCTGCAGTGTGTGGGGGGCCTATTTTCAGATGAAGGCCTGGGACAGTAGTCCCATTAGCCCCATTGTTAATCTGGCCCTGACTGAAGAGCACCTCTGTATCCAGCCCAGACAGTGGGAAACAATAGGACAGAGAATACCAGCAGGGAGAGACACACGAGTGGGGCCAAGGTAAATAAAATAAAAATGTAAATTACATTTCTATTTTTTATGTTGGCATTATGAAGGGGCACTATGGGTACTAAAATATTTTCCCATTTTATAACCCTAAAGAAGGAATCCAAGATATACAATATACATACAGAATATGTCATATCAACATGGTGAGGGTCACAGGTAACATTTTTATACCAAGGCCGTTTGTGTGTGTGTGTGTGTGTGTGTGTGTGAGAGTGTGAGTGTGAGTGTGTTTGTTTATAAGTATGTTTGTGTGTGTGAGTCTATTTGTGAGTGTGTGTGTGTGAGTGTATGTGAGTGTGTGTGTGTGTGAGAGTGTATTTGTGTGTGTGAGTGTATGTGAGTGTGTGTGTGAGAGTGTATTTGTGTGTGTGAGTGTATGTGAGTGTGTGTGAGTGTATTTGTGTTTCTAAGCGTGTGTTATGGAATTTTGAAAATGACCACAGGGTTTTTGAGAGATGTAAATGACAAATATTTTCTATACAGTAATAGATTATAATACAGGGCTGTGCAAATAAATATCAATAAGGCTGGATACACACTGGGGCTTTTTTGAAAGATAATTTTTCCAATCACACAATCAAAAGACCGTTTCTCCAGATATCTCACCAGTGTGTACTGTCCATAGACCATCTCACCAGTGTGTACTGTCCACAGACCATTCCCCAGATATCTCACCAGTGTGTACTGTCCACCGACCATTCTTCAGATATCTCACCAGTGTATACTATCCACAGACCATTCCTCAGATATCTCACCAGTGTGTACTGTCCATAGATGCTCAAAAATCTTTTGAAATGGTCTGTGATCTTATGGTTTGATCTTTTGGAGCTCCTAATTGTCACTCACCAAGCTCAAGGCTGGTATTCACCATGACCCTGATGGTGGGGATGAACTTGGCTGCAAGCAGGTGAGGCAAGATCCAAGGAGAGCAGGGGTAGTAGTTGCAGGTAGTGGAGACACTGCTACAGAGGCTGGATATGATGACAGGACAGGACTGGAGCTGAGCTGGAACCAGAGATACAGGCACATTGAAGCAGGACTTGAAGAGAACCAGGAACCAGACGGTGTAACACAAACAGGAACCAAGGAGCCAGAGCAAATGAACAAACTCAAAGACACAGATCAATATGCAAAGATAGCTGTTGCTCTGACGAGGCTGTGGAGTTAGTGATGGATTTAAATAGGCCAGGTGGAGAGGGAATCAAGCAAGGCAATCAGCAGCACCTGAGAGATCATGCTGCATCAGAAAGTGAACCAGTGCAAAGGCAAAGAGAATCATGCTAAATATAAACAAAGGCAAATGTGCAGTGAACAGGGAACTGAAGGAATCGTGACACTAATATGCCAGATCAACCATGGAAAGATATATTTTGCTTTTTGCAAGTATGTCTTGTGTCTATTAGGAGAACTTTGGACAGTACACCTAGTAAGATATCTGGTGAAATGGTCTTTTGATTGTGTGATTGGAAAGTTTATCTGTTGAAAAGCCCCAGTGTATACCCTGCTCTAGAATGAAAATTATTTACCCCATTTCACAATGAGCGTCTCCTCCAGGCTGCTGTGATCCACGTGACAGGAGTAGTTGTCCTCCTCCCCTGCAGACACTTCTACAGTGACTTTGGTCTGATAAAAGCCATCAGGATTGGGGAGAATTGGTGTTGCCTCATATAAAGGAACCTCATCTTGCTCATTCTTCATCCACTTCACATCCACAGCTCTGGGGTGGAACCCATACACCCAGCAGTGAAGCTTCATCCCCCCAACTGATGTCTGATGAATTACCTTCACCTCTGGTGGAACTGCGAGGAAGTAAAACTAAATTGGAAATGAATAATATAAAGTTTACCATACATGATGGGCCCATCTGCCGGGAAAAGTTAAACGGGGCTCAAAAATTATTAAAGCTTTGTTTACTTACCATTTATCAGCTATCAGCTTCCTGCAGAGATTAGACAATGGGTCTCTGAGAGAGTGTATGACTCTGTGAATTGAATGGGTGATGTCAGCTCCATTGTCTGATCTTTGCAGGAAGCCAGCAGCGGTTAACTGGTAAGTAAACAAAGTTTTAAAGATTGGACTACAATCTAGCTTCCCCATAATGTTGAGAAATAAGCACCTTAGAGAGGAAAGCTGTATCTGAGCCCCACTGTAATTAATAGGAATATATGAAAATGTGTAACATAATTGTGACTATGCGTATTGTCTAATGTCACCTCTCTTCTTCAGATCATCGCTTCCATAGTAGACAAAGTCCTTCAGCCATTCAAGACAGTCCGTCTCCAGAAAAATCTTCCGTTTCTCCCCCAATCGCACCTCTTGACTGTTCCATCTCTGTGTAGTGAGCTGAGCCTCATGTGTTGTGGGGACATAAATCCATCTCTCTTTGTCAAGGTAACTGAGATCTTTCCCGTTATATCCATACTGGTCATACCCGGCCGTGCTTCCATCATCTGCCAACTCACAGCCGACCATCCTCTGGAAGGAATGGAAACCTGTAGATGACACACGTCACAATAAAGAAGACTGTATGGTAACATCTGTGCAGCAATGTATCATAGTAAAGCTGCCTGTGACAAATGAGAAAGTCTAAAGATGAAAAATATGAACATGACTTATTTGTTGGAGAGACAGGATCAATATACAGGATACTTGAATTAGATAGTTGATGGCAAAATAATTTGATTGCAGTAATGCAACGATATACCCAGCCCTGTGATTGCGGATAATTGCACATCCCATAGTAAATGAATTGAAAGCTAGGATCTGATACTTTGAGTCTGCCCAAATGTAGTGGAGAAATTTCAGAGAAGACTACAGTTGTGTACAGTTAAACCTTTCCTAAAACCATGGAAAATTCTGCCATACATGGTGGGAAATTGCATGCATGGGGAGCTCACTTGCTGGGGAAATTTGAATAGGGCTTCAGAAATCATGAAACCTTTGTTTATTTATCAATTAGCAGCTACTGGCTTCCTGCAGAGATCAGACAATGGAGCTGTCGTCACACATTCAATGTTCTACAGAGTGTATGATTCATCCTGTAAATTAAATAGGTGATGCCAACTCCTTTGTATGATATCTGCAGCCAGCCAGCAGCTGCTATATGGGGAATAAACAAAATTTTCATGATATACTAATGGGCTGCAATCCACTATGTCGGGAAATGAGCATCATGGCTGAGAAAGCTTTATCTGAGCCCAGCTGTAGGTTCTCAATGAATGATCTGATTATTATTTGAAGTGGATGGTAACTAGGACATTTGATTACATTTCTTTTGTGTGTTATGAGTGTGTGTCCATGCATGTAATCGCTGACTCACGTCTTGTCTGGTTGAAGCGACTCATCAGTGTCCTCAGATCGTAGTTGATCATGGACTCGTGCCGCTTACACCTCCATGCCTGTTCATCGAAAAACTCTGTATCCACTTTACTCATCCACGGAGCCACAGGATGTAAGAGACGGGAGTCACTGTTATAATTCACAATCTGCTGATCATCCACATATGCCACTATAGAGAACTCCGGCAGCCTCGAGCCTCTGTCTGAGACCCCTGTGATGTAAATCCTCAGAGTGTGACTATCTGAGAGAGAGACATACAGACTATTACACCAGTGGTTCCCATTCTTAGTTACTTTGGCATGACATTCATCTTATTTTAGTATACAGACATTTTACATACAATGGCCCAGATCCTAAACTACGTACGCAAGCGATTTTATGCTAGCCGCTGACGTAAAATCGACCATTAGTATTTACTGCATGCGGCAGATGTTATGCCACGTAACTCTGAACATACGAACCAGCCACGTAACAAAAGCGTAACTATGAATGAAGGGGCGTGCCAGACATATGACACCCGTAATTACTCTTCAGAGGTGGGGGAGGCATTTAAATCATACAGTATGGGTGCGCTTAGCAGTTACCGTACGTATGTGAAGCCTTTTTTTTTTTTATTCAGTACATTTTATTAAGTTTTGTACACAGAAAAATAAAACATACAAACAAATAAGACAAACAAAAACACTAAACAATAACCCAACCCACCCTTAGCACTGCTGCTAAAATATGTAGAACATTTTCATTATTTCAAATACACAGGGTCACAAATTTGCAACACAAATGATTCAAGAGAATACTCCAGACAATATGCGTTACATATATAAAATATAATACCGGTAAGGATGTAGATATACATAAAATACATACTACGATCAGGTTCAGTACGAACTATCTCTTCTAGGTAACCATCAGTCATTCACAATCCGGAATGAATGCCAATTTAGTGAAAGGAAGAAGGGGGGGGGTGCAAACAACCCCATCAGGTAGACCAATAATACCTGATGTGACAAAATCAGAAAAGAAGTTTGGCAGCTAAGAGTGACAGGACACATTAGGGGGAAACTACAGTGGTTCCTCTAAGATTACACCATATTGTCACACCACCTTGACCAGATTTTGTGGCACTTGTGGAGGGCCTTTCTCTGAGTGTATAAGTACCTCTCATGCCCCACCGTATCATTTACTAAGACTATCCAGCGCTGTAGAGTGGGGGGTCAGGTGCCATCCAGGATCTTGCGATAATGACTTTGGCTATTGTGGACAACAGTAGCTGAAGAGGGTCCAGATGTGGGGAAAAATGGCACACCAAAGCATGTGCAACCCCCCTTTAACCGCCCAGGGAAGCTATATAATAGTTACGGAAATTAGGTAAGGAGAGGCCCCCACCTCTGTGAATGTTGCAGAACATATAAATATTTGGGTTGGATTACCATCTTCACCAAATTTATTCTGCCTGTGACAGTGGGCCTGATCCAGCGCTACGAAAATTCGCACGACGGGCGAATGCGAACGTACGCTCGGGCGTATCAACCTACACGCCCCTAACACTCCCATAGTAAAGTCCCTGCTTACGGCGGCTATAACCTACACTGGGTACGACCGTCGGCCGTACGAAAATTCGCAGAGAATACGCTGAGAAAATACGCTTAGCACGCCCATACTGTACAATTTAAATGGCTATCCCCGCCTCCCTGTAGTAAAACGGGCGCCCAGCCGACCATCGTAAAAAAAATACGCCCAGCGAGCGAAAAATACGCTAACGAAACGATACGCATTCGCTCATGACGCTCGGGCGACCGGAAGCTGTCATACTGGGCATGCGCATTGCGAATTTTTGGCCGAAAATTCGCATACGCTCGTCGTACGCTCGCTTGCGATCGTTGCTCTGGATCAGGCCCAGTGAGAGGAAGCTTAAGCCACTGGTGTTTGAAAAAGGAGTCTACAGGTGTAAGATTAAGTGAGGCGTATTCGGAGGCTTTGTGAGATATCCATAATTTTAAGTATTTGAATCTAGAAGACCATTGTAGAGGGCCCTGAGGGGGGACACGAGAGGAATCTACACAACCTAAGGGGAAAATATGTGATTTTGACCAATTAATCTTTAGACCAGAATAAACCCCAAAGGTATCTACAGTACGCAGTTACACTACTCATGGATCAGTCCACATCAGAGAGGAATGATAAAACATCATCTGCATAAAGCGCTATAGTGTCCAGGGAGTCCCCAGTAGACAGGCCCACTATATCCATGCTAGAGCGTATGATACAGCCAGAGGCTCTATAGCCAGTGCAAATAATGCTGGTGACAGGGAGCAACCCTGACACGTGCCCCTCCCCAGAGCAAATGGGCCAGAGGTATGACCATTCACACAGACCCTGGCCGCGGGAGCAGAATAGAGCAACTGCACCCACCTAACAAATCTTTCCCCAAAGCCAAAACACTTCCCAGAGGTAAGGCCACTCAACAGAATCGAATGCCTTAGCTGCGTCGAGAGACAGAACCTCAGCCCTTGGCGCAGTTCCATCTGTCAATTGTATGTGGCTGAACAATCTACGCAAATTAGTGGTGGTTGATTTGCCTGGCATGAAGCCTGTCTGATCCGGATGGATGATCTGGGTGATGACTGTATTTAGCCTAATTGTCAGCAGTTTAGCCAATATCCTAACATTCATTGAAAGCAAAGAAATGGGGCGGTAAGATTCGGGCTGTAAGGGGTCCTCATCTGGCTTAGGAATCATGACAATCAGTGCTTCCAACATAGAAGGCGGTAGCTCTCCCGCCTCAAAGAACCCATTAAAATATAGCAATAACTGAGGAGCAAGGAACCCAGAAAACATTTTATAAACTTCTATAGGTATTCCATCCACCCCAGGGGCCTTATGGTTGGGGAAGGAACTAAATGCCCTCTCCAACTCTTCAGCCATAAAGGGGGCATCAAAAAAGTCCACCAAGTCCTGAGGGAGCCTACAGAAACGGACCTGGTCGGAGGTGTATTTCACTTGTGTTGAGTAGAGGCGTTTCTAAAAATGGAAAAAAAAAGTCAGAAATGTCTGATCCTATATATCGCACGACCCCCTTAGTGTCAAGAATAGCCGGGATAATATTATTCCCCCTAACCTCCCTTGCCAGACAGGCCAGGTCATTACCCCCTGCGTCTGCCTCCGAGTAAAGTGAGTGTTTGGCAAAGAGGAGTCTACTTTTGGATTTATCTACGTATGCGAAGCCTTTACATACAGTGGTTATGCTTTGAAAAGTTAAGGTAGGGTTTGGCAAGCGTAAAACAGCCAAAGTACGCACGAGCGAGGGGAGTGCCTAGAAAATACGCTAGCGTAAATGCGCTACGCATTATAATGTAACTGGCTCATATGACTGGATTAACCCCAATGCTCTGAAGCTTTCTGTCTCTTTCTAAAATGGGATCCAATCATTTTCCTGGTACTGAATACGTCAACACTTATACTGTCCACACAAAAATGGTGATGTGTCCAGTGGCGCACCCAGGGGGGGGGTGGTTCTGATTGTCCAGAAACCCCCTCAGATTGAAAATGTAAAAAAAAAATAAAAAAAAAAAATTGAAAAATGCCCAAAAAAAAAGTGAAAATGCAAAAAGGGGGCGT
>WWET01008732.1:0-10296 GCA_011038615.1 Limnodynastes dumerilii
TTTATTTTACTTTTTTATATAGTTCATATTTTTTCACTCAGCGCAACCCCGGTACCTTTATTATTAATTTATTATTCAGGTTCTTTCTACCAAGGTACTGGTGTGCTGCAGGGTCTCCACATAGATTTTTATATTTTAATTTTCGATTTTTCACCTCAAATTATTGTATTTAATTGCATTGGTCATTTATTGTATTGATTACTGAAGATTTAATCTTCAGGCATCATTGTGGTTCAATTTAGTTTTTGATAGTATTTATTATTGTTTTATCACTGTATTTATTAATGTGATTTTTTATCCCTATCACCGCGGATTAAGTTTATCATTGCATCACAAGTTTAATATTGCATCACAATTTTTTACGTTTTGTGACTCACTTTGTATATATTTATTACCTGGGATTTTAGGCACCATGTTTGCTATTAGGGAAAGAAATCACAGGTTAGGAGAACTTGTAGGAGAGGATAGCGTTGATGATAACGTTGGGAATGAGGATTTACATGGCCTCATGTTTAAACTAGAGAAATTGCTGCTTAAAGAAAGCAAAAAGTGGTGGGAGATAGCCACATTAGAGAGATATTTAAGTGAAGATATTATACCTCAGGGCCTATTGATTATGAAAGATGCATCCTTTTCATCTGAGGATGCTGAATTCGAAGTAAATTGGTTTAAAATTCTAAAAGCTTGTTCCTGCTCACTTATTAAACTTATTATTCAAGATAGACAAAAGTATTTAAAAACACTAGAAGGTCAAATTAAAGAGATAAATATACTTATTACCCCGTTTAAAGATACAGAAGACTTTAGACGGTTGGAGGAAACCATTTTATTTAGACTAGAGAAACAAGAAGAAAAAATCATACAGAAAAAGAGGGATAAATTGAATAGAGATGGAGCCTATAAAATTGCCATCACATCCGATACCTCTTTTCATTTAGAGATAGGTAATAATTCATCCCCTCAGAATCACATCACAAGTGATAAGGGTAACCAGAAAAAAGAGGAAGTTCTTAATATAGATCCATCAAAAACCCCCAAAGTTAGTGATAATAGTCAGACGAATAAGACCCAACCACCTTTAAAACCAAACCCGAAACCTCTTATACCACCTAGGGGTGATGGGAATGTAGGGAGGCCTCCAATGGGTTATCAACATAGAAATGAACAGAGAGACCATCGTCCTAGAGATGACCACTGGAGAGGGAACCGACACATACAGTGGCCCCACAACACTAATAATAATAATAAAAAAAGAGGTCCCCCTCCCAGATATTACAATAGTCCAAAGCCATATAGGGATTATGATAGATCTAGAAATATAGGCTACGATCAGAGGGGTTTCCCGGATAGGTGGAGGGAGGTACCTAGAGATATATATGATGACCCCTGGCAGCAGGACTATCATTATAGAAATAATCAGAGGAATTACAGACCACCCCCTCCTTTCTATCACGAGCCAGAATTTGATTATCACAGGTTTGAAGATACAAATAGGTTTGATCCCTTAAGCGAAAGGGACTTTTATGATACACCCCCTTTTTTAGGAAATGGGGGGAGGAGGGAATACCCCCCCAGGTAGAACCTCCCAAACATAGAAACAAAAGAGGAAAGAGGGGAGGGAATAAGAAAATCAGAAGAGCTAACCATCGGAGGAATAGACAGGCAAAGAAGGGTAAACTAGATTCAATAGAAGGACCATCTGATAGCAATATAGGTGGGAAATTAGCCCCGGTCACTAAGGTATTCAATTTGAGTAATTATGAGTTATCCAACGAAGAGGAAGCTATCTTGGGGAAAGGCCTCAATTTTGCCCCCTCCGTTAAGCACGACGGGTTTGGTGTGTTTGTTGACATACAAAAGTTTATCCGCAAATTAGCACTTAAAAAGTTTTTTAGAGACAAAGAAAGGGATTCACCCCAGGAACCCGAAGTTGGTGGGAAAGAGATTGAGTTGAAATTTAAAAAGAAATCAGTCTTTTTTCCACGGTTTAAGAGGGGCAATTATGTAGAGACATTTGAAAAGATGGTGATTAGAGATCTACAAAGAATTAATTCCAAACAAAAGACTAATAAGAAATCACATAGAAAATCCAATTTATCTAAGCTAGAATATAGATCATTAGAGGGTCTAAAAAAGAACAGGGAGATTGTTATTAAAAAAGCAGACAAAGGTGGAGGGGTAGTTATCATGAATAGGGACGACTACACCAAAGAAATTGAGAGACAGTTATCAGATCAATCCACGTATAAGAAATTAAGAGGGGATCCCACTAATCAACTTAAGTTGACTCTAAAAAACCTTTTAGATAAGTATTTGGGAGAAGGTATCATAGATCAAGATTTATATGATTTTATATTTATAACTGAACCCATTATACCGGTGATTTATATGCTTCCTAAAGTGCACAAAAGTCTTGTCAATCCTCCAGGCCGCCCCATTGTGGCAGGGACTGGATCGTTGACATCGAACTTATCCATGGTAATAGACCACCACTTACAACCCTGTATGGAAGCAATTGACTCCTATCTTAAAGACACTACAGATCTATTAAAAATATTGAAAGAGGTTGAATGGAGAGATGATCTTAGACTAGTGACTGCCGACGTCTCTTCGCTATACACCATTATTAATCACAAAGATGGGATAGCAGCAGTGGACTACTTTTTACATGGGTCTGATATGTCTGATGGTTTTAAACAATTTGTTATTGAGGGGATTAGTTTCATTCTTAATAATAATTATTTTAAATTTGAAGACTCATTTTATTTACAAATAAAAGGGACGGCCATGGGAACAAGGTTTGCTCCGTGCTATGCCAATATGTTTATGGCAGTGTGGGAGAAGGTAGCTGTTAGAGAAGCCGGAGCAAACCTAGTATTATGGAAGAGATATATCGACGATATATTCTTCATTTGGCGGGGACCGGAAGAAAGCCGTTTAAATTTTTTTGATTATCTAAATTGCAATCAGTTTAACATCCAATTAAGTTTTGACCAAAGTTCATCATCAGTTAACTTTTTAGACGTTAATATATATAACAATGGTGGTCAATTACTTACGCAAAACTATATCAAACCCACTGACACTAACGCATATATCCCTACAGATAGTAATCATCACTCTAAGTGGCTAAGGAATATTCCTAAGAGTCAGTTCTTACGCATTAAAAGGAATTGTACTAGCGAGGAGATAAGTAACATTCATCTAATTAAGAAAAAAGAGCAGTTTATAGAGAAGGGTTATCTAGAGACTGACCTACAAAGGACTTTAGACGAAGTTGCTAATATAGATAGGGATATTTTGCTTCAACCAAAGAATTCAGAGGGGAAATCAAAGCAGAGACCTCAGATTCCATTTATTACTACTTTTAATTCAGAATACAGGGTTATTGAGAACATTATTAAAAAACACTGGGGAATTCTACGAGGGGATCCAGATCTGGTCCAATATGTTGGGGAAAGACCGGTATTTACATACCGCAAAGCCCCAAACTTGAAGAATCACTTGGTCAGATCAACATTACCTTCCCCCAACATCAGAACCCCAGGTATAATTCAGAGCAAAGGGTTTCATAGATGCGGACATTGTCTTATGTGTCGTAATACACGGAACACATCCACCAAGAAGATAGAACAATATACAGCTTTTAGTAATGGGAGGGATTTTAAGATTAACACGTTCATGACTTGCGACACAAAGAATTGTATTTACGTGATAGGATGTGCATGTCATCTCCAATATATGGGGGTAAGACAACTAGGCCATTAAAAGTGCGTTGGGCGGAACACCTACGGAACATTAGGAAAGGGGTTCCGTCACACGCACTATCCGCACATTTTAAGTTAGTTCATTCGAGTAATCCGGAATATATATCAGAGTTTTATGGTATCCAGAAGGTGACAGGGAGTTGGAGGAGAACTGATTTTAAAACTATTTTAGCGCAATCTGAGATGAAAACAATTTTTAATATGAATACTTTAGAACCCTACGGTTTAAACCAAGAATTTGAAATTAAGTGGTTTTTATAAAGTTTTAATTATAGTAGGTCCCTTTCAGTTTTGTATTACGGGGTATGTGTCTGTTTTTATTCTACATTTTATAGTATTGTTTCCTACCTAATTATTTATATATATTTTTTCCTTTTATCTTTTTCCTTGTAGGACCCAACTGTTCAACGGGAACCGATATTCTAGTAAGTACATGACCTACGGTCAAACCACCCTGGTGATGCCCAACACCGTCTGATCTTGGAAGCGAAGCGGGGTGGGCTAGGTCAGTACTGGGTGGGGAGACCCCCTGAGAAGACCCAGTACCGTAGGAAGGTACAATATGGACCTGAAGTAAGGGTTCCAGGTTCCCCACAATTCAGAAAGGGTCATAAATTTATTTTATCCACGATTTTTTATTTATTTTTTATTTATTTATTTATTTCCTGATTAATTCTTGGAATAATTTTTCGATTAATTTTAATTCCATTTTCCGGTTTTAGAGCATCTTATATTGGTTTTTAATGATTAGGCAACCGGGTAGAACCAGAGTCACCTAATGGACCTGAGGGTTATTCTTAAAGTTTTTAATCTCTTATGATCCATTCACTTTCTATGAATTTATGGAATCAATATCCTTTTTATCATTTTATATTGTTAGCAATCATTTAATTTAATTATAGATTTATTACACTTAAGGTTACTTCCATTGAAATATGTTTGATTTGTGATTACGATTTCAATTCTTATTTTAGTATCATCTTCCTAAAAGGAGTGTTCGTTTGGTTTATGGTATATGGTTAGTATCAGCGGATCAGTGCAATTTTTTCTATTTTTATCTTAAGTATCTCTTCCATACCCATGGCCATTTTTAACCGTTTTAGTTACTGGTACCCATGAGTCTTTAAGTGATTAGTGATTTTATGCAATACGGGACAGGGGATACGTTTGTAACTTTATATTTGTATGGATTCGGATTAGTGCTGGACCCATTATACCTACAGGGATGTATGGTTTCCATCAAACGTTTAGGGCAAGAGACGCATTTCTAGAGACTTGGCTCCTCAATTATCTTTGTGGTATAGTTGAGCTGACTCTCAATAATGCCTCTCTTATTCATTATATTTACCATATGTACAAATCAACACGGCTTATCAGTTAGTCATATGCATATATCCATCATTGTGGCATTTATTTATTCATTTATTTTTCCACCGTAATGCACATTGCACTTTGTTAAATTACATACTGTATAACTTGTTGCCTGGAATCATGTTAAGGCTGGTCAGTATCAACTGTGTAGGATTGAGATTTATTGATATTCAATAAGGGATTATACTGATAAAGTTGCGAATGTAATGAGGTATAAATAAGTGTATGCATAATTGTAAAAAGTTTACCCCGTAGATGTAATGTTTATATGGATTGTATATACATTACATCTACCCCCTGTCTATTTCCCGTTAACTCGGGACTTAGACACACCCCCGTTCAATTCACCTTCACTCCGGAACTTAGAACAGCGGGACTATAAAGTCCGGACCGCGATACATGCTGCACAGATCTTGAGAAAGGGCTTGTGAGGCCCGAAACGCGTCGATCAGCAGCAGAAGATTGGTTACCCAGGGTGAGGACCTGACGTTGTGGAGGCCGTAGGAACAGCAGGAAGAGGCCGTAGGAGAAGCAGGAATCCCGGGATTGTCATCTTTACCTGCCACCCAGCGACTCCCACACTTGCGGACTTCCCTTAGCGGTATTGACATTGTTTTATAATTTTGGATTTGTTTTACTTGAATATGTATTAAAGTTAGTATTTTTCTCTTTTTCCTTGGGCTGTTTGCTTTGTTTAATACGAGCATTGAAGATCCAGCTACAGGAGCATGTCGTCCCCGGGTCTCCCTCCCCCTCCCTGTCCCACTCCCACATATCACTGTATAGTTTTTTACCAGCACTATAGGGATTGTTTTTGGAGCGCTTTTATCTATACATATTTATCTATTTTAAGAATATGTGAACTTGGCCTGTTTCTCTTGAACTGCGGCAAGTAACTGTATATGCTGTGACATTGTGTACATTCTGCATCAAGATTGATTTCTATGCTGGATAATTGATATAATGATATTCAAACGCATTCTCTATGTATGCTGCACAATATTGAATCCCATTCCTTAGTGGTGGAACGGGCTGGTTGTAATAGGTGATATGCTACTCGTGAACTTGGTTTGAAGTATTCACGTGCCTAATAGTGACTATGTATGCATATATCCAATAATGGGGAGGTATATGTATGGCTATATTTTGTTTTCATCTGCTCGCATTACATACCTCTTTGAGCTTTTCAGTAGTTAGCATCTCGTATCTTTACCATCACTATGGTTTATAATATTTCGGAATCATCATTTGTCAACTTTCTAATAAGCATGGGCTGTATATATTGAGTACATTTACCAGGGAAACGGGTATAGCTGTATGACGGGCTGGCTGCAATATTTGAATATATTTGTAATTATAGACCGTCTGTGTAGTAGTTGTATAGGTAGTAAGTAATTGCCTCTGGTGTTTATGTAGCGGGTTGATATACCCTGTCTATACCTACCTTCCATTCTCTTGCAGCTAGCACTTTAATATGTCCCGGTACTGATAGATTTGCGGATAGATTTTCTGGGATCTTTTTGCCTTTGTTCTTAGACATATTCGTTACATTTATACTAAATTATATATTTGATGACATATGTATATCCTTCTTTATATAGACCGCTCTATATAAAGCACATCATGCTCAGAGTTATTGCAGTAGCAGGTTCATCCTGCACCACACACTCCCTATGAGCTATAGATCATCTCACTTTCTATGTTAGTGATATACAATCTCTTCTCCCTCTGAGCTGTTGGTTTTAATTCACTATATAACACCTTGTTGTCACATTTCATTGTCACTTGTCACTAAGTATTTTAAAGTATACTGATAGTGTTATGTATATTTTTATTTATTTATTTATTTATGTATCATAGTTTTAACATTGATATGCTTATGTATGGTCACAATTTACATATAAGTGTTTTATGTCACACATCCGCTATATGTGATATGAAACAGCACTGTTTACCTTTTGCCCAGGCTGTCGAGCCCTGACGCGATGTCATGGCAACGGTGGGACGTCTCTGAGCCGATTCGCCTCGGTGAGGGGGCGGGACCACCAGAAGGCATGAACGCACGGGCTCTGTGACTTCTGCCAGAGGGTATTTAAATGCACTATTGTTAACACTTGTGTTACACTGTCCCTGATGAAAGAGCTATATTAAAGGCTCTGAAATGTCGGATCTTACCACAATGCTGACTCTGTGATTGTTTTTTGAAAGCCGTCTAGTGCCGGGCATTATTCCTCATATATATATATACATACATACACACACACACACACATATATATATATATATATATATATATGTTTTTTATACACATTTTTTATATTTTTTTAAAGTTTATATTTGTTCACTCAGCGCAACCCCGCTACCTTTATTATTAATTTATTATTTAAGTTTCTATCCCCGCCTTAACTGTTCTAATTGATTATATTAATGTCAACACTGGTGGTTTCTTGCAGTGAGTTCATTGTTTCTATGCTCCTAGTTTGGGAGCCCCTCATTTCTCCTCGGAGATTGGTTCATGTTCATATGTTTTTTAGCTGTCTCAATTTCAATTAGTTGTTTTGGCAAATACCTAGAAACAGTTGTGTTACGCTTTATGCATATTTCACCCTAATAAGTTGATTAGACTCGCCTTCCTTCAGTAGTTTCCTGGTGCTTCTGTACCCCTTGCAGCTGCGTGATATAGTCCATGGTCTTAACCCTAACTGCCATGGGTCTAGCAGCTTTCATTTGCAGGACGCTTAGTCTTGCAATCCCAACCCCCACAACATTAGACCACACTTTACATACTATTGATGCATTTACTAGAATTCTCCACATTTTCCCCCTACCTGAATTACTATTCAGCTTCCTTGCCTTTTACACATGTTCCCACCCTCACCCTCCACATCCCGGCACGGCTTCATATCTCTCTCCTCCTACCTTTCAGGTGTTTAGGTTAACACAGTCTACTACGAAACCCTTTCGACCCCCATGATGGCAGCCACCAGACGCGAACTGAAATTCACTTCCTTTAATGTCAGAGGGCTCAATACACCCGAGAAACGGTCACACCTTTTTCAAACTCTTCACAAGGATAAGATAGAAGTAGCTTTCCTCCAGGAAACACATTTTAGAGCAGACTCTCCTCCACAGTTTACCAATAAAAATTATCCAAATGTGTTTTGTAATAATTACTCAGCGGGCAAATCTAGAGGTGTGTCAATCATCTTATCAAAACACATCCCCTTTACACTCTCAAAATGTATAATGTTGGGTGATGGAAGGGGAATTTTGGTTATTGGGAACATTTTTAATCAAGTCTTCACGCTTATAAATCTTTATCTCCCCAATCAAGGACAACATAAGTCTTTGATGCCCATGCTGGAACAAGCAGAAAAATATCGAGAAGGCACAGTGGTGGTTGGGGGAGACCTGAATTGGACGGTAGACCCACGTATGGACTCCTCTTCCGGGACCTCTAGATCTACCATTCAAAGTTCCCAACAGGTAAGGCGGGCCCTCCATGAGCACCAGCTGGCGGACGCTTGGCATATTCTGCACCCTAGGGACAGGGACTTCACGTTTTTCTCTCACCCGGCGTAGACGTACTCCAGGTTAGACTACTTTTTCCTTGATCACAACTCTCCCAACTTACTCGACTCCTCCATAGTCCCAATCACTTGGTCCGACCATGCGCCAATTTATCTGACCCTGAAATTACAACACCCACAACCTAGAGATTGGACGTGGAGATTAAATGATCTCCTACTCCAAGATCTGTATTGTAAAAATCAACTTGAATCCGCCATTACTGATTACTTGTCCCTCAATGACAGAACAGAGATCTCACGGCAGACATTATGGGAAGCTCAGAAGTGTGTCATGAGGGGTAAGGCTATACAGCTAAGCTCCTATCTTAAGAAGCAAAAGGAAACTCAGAGAGAGAGACTGCTCCAAAAAATTATGACCCTAGAATCTGCCCATAAACAGTCCCTAAACCCTACAACGCTGGTAGAACTCACAGAGGACAGACATGCTCTGTCCAATTTGCTAAATGATAAACACAAATGGGCACTCCGCAGATGTAAAAGTCGGTATTTCCTGGATGGTAACCGTTCTGGGAAAATGCTGGCTAGAGCCCTGCAAGTTCAAAGGGCCCAATCTTATATTCACCAAATCAAAACTACTTCAGGTTCCCTGGTTCACCCTACACCTGATATAGCTAAGGCTTTCTTAGATTATTACCGGACCTTATATAATCTTACCCCCCCTCTCTCAGATGCGGATAAACAAGCCAAATTTCATGAGATCAAACAGTATCTTGTTCACTCACGATACCCCACATTGACACCCGAATATATCGCAGCCCTCGAAACCCCCTTCACCATGCAGGAACTTGAACTTGTGCTTAAATCCACCACTAATGGGAAAAGTCCAGGCCCAGACGGGTTTCCCGTGTCCTACTATAAAATGTTTAGAGAGCAACTGCTCCCGGTTATGCTCTCAGCCTTTAATGAAATTACCACCAATACCCGTTCCCCACCCAAGCTCTCATGGCTCACATTACGGTGATCCCTAAGGAAGGTAAGGACCCCTCCATATGTCCTAGCTACAGGCCAATTTCTTTGCTGAATGTCGACCTCAAACTATATGCCAAGTTATTAGCTAACAGGCTCAAGCCGCTCTTGCCGGACCTAATCCATGACGACCAAGTGGGCTTTGTGATGGGCAGGGAGGCCCGTGATAATACCACAAAGGCAATAGATCTTATGTATCTTGTGAACTCAAAAAAAATCCCCACTATCCTGCTTTCAACAGACGCGGAGAAAGCATTTGATAGAATTGATTGGCAGTTCATGGAAGTCCTCCTGCAGCATTTGGGACTGGGTCCAACCTGCCTTGGCCGGATTACAGCATTATACTCTTGTCCTACGGTGAGAGTGAAGATTAATGGCTATTTATCTGAATCCTTTCCAATTACTAATGGCACGAGACAGGGTTGCCCTCATTCTCCACTACTATTTGCACTTTGCATGGAGGCAATGGCTCGCACGGTCCGGCTTAACTCAAATATTACTGGGGTACGACTTGGACATAGGGAATATAAAATGGCTTTATTTGCGGACAATGGGCCTGATCCTGAGCTACGGCCGCCGTCGCTAGTATGGCGGCCGTAGCT
>WWET01008733.1:0-12757 GCA_011038615.1 Limnodynastes dumerilii
GAGGAGCAGTTGCGACGAATCCTTCGCAGCTGCTCCCCGGGGATATTAGATAACCATACTCTCTTGTGGTTACTCGAAAATAATTAAAACCTTATAAAAAGTATTCAATAATAATCCTACAGGTATTGTTAATCAGGGAACATGTGGTTATAAGCAATGGTCTTTTGTCTGATCTCTATCCTCACAATGGTCCTGATCCAGAACAACGCACGCTTGTGAGCTAACGCTGATCATAAGCGTAAATTCGGCAGAAAAAACGCACTGCGCACGTGCCTAGTGACAACTTCCCGGAAGTAAAACACTGATTTTCGTAGTGGAGATTTGGGCGTCCGTATACTTTGCGTTTTTACCGACAAAGGGGCGTGTTTATAGTATGAGGTTAGTATGGACGCTGGAGTTAAGGAATATAGGCGGGGTGAGGCATTTAAATTGTACAGTATTGGCGTGCTAAGCGTCGATAATACGCAATGAACGTACGGACGGCCGCGGGAACGAACACAAAAGTTAAGACTAAGGAGCCCTTTGACAAGTGGTGCTTTCCCTGGGGATCTCAGGGTTATAAGTCCTTCTAAACAGGTGTTTGGTAGGTAATTGGTTCCAAGCTTAACTGCCTAATTACAGTAATCTACAGCAGTCTGGTGTTTCTTTTAGAAAATTATTTAAAAAGGTGTCTAGTGCTATACAAAACACTCGCTGCAGGCTTCTCTGGATATTGGGATCTACCTCCCCACTTCGAACTCTACACAATAACAAAAAAACAGCCAGAGAATGCAACGCTATAATATATCTATAAATGAAATTGCAATGAATATAATAGGGGGCAGCCAATAGTGAGAGGTGTTCAGACTGAAATATACATTCCAACGCTGATCTTCTTTTCCAAGGTCACAAAGCAATAAAAGAAAAATAAGAACATCTAGTGCAATATGTCACAATATGAATACTTTATTCCAACATATAACACACAATAAAACATAAAATTCATAAAAACACCAGCAGCACCCATGGTTTCCCTCCCCGCCTACCAGAACGTCCTAAAAGAAAAATGGTGATTAAGTCCTCCCAAAGGGTCCATGACCTGGGTTTCCATGGTCTCTGAATGATGATGCTGTGGGATTCGGTGTGCTCACCTCTGACATGTTTCAAGCTGTTTGCGGCTCTTTTTTAAAGTAGTGAGTTAACGGACCTCTTCTTAAGTGCTGGCTGCTCATCTCTGGTATAATTATCAATCACTTTCACAGTTCCTGATTGGTCTATATTAAGGACTGTCTCTGAGGTGGTCTGCCTTATTTGTATATATATAAATTTCATACTATTGTATCCTACATGAAGCTTACACAGAGACCGTAAAGGTTTTAACTTATAAATAACTCCAACATTTCTGCTGTTACATAATATAATGCATCTGGTATCTCTATGATCTGGTATTTTATGTATTGTATCCGGTATCACCATAACTCGTACACAAAGCTTTTGCCATTTATATTCATATTAAACTCAAAAGATGGAACAATGAATACATATGACCTTGTTGATATTAAATAACATGTTACATCAAATATTGCTTATGTTCAATATAAATCCCTCTCTCTATCTTTCACATATATTGCACATTATTTGACATGAAATGTCCCTCTTGTTACTATTTATTTAATTTATGATTCTATTTATCAGAAAAGAGAACCTGCTTTAATTTATTATTCTATTCTATCTGAAAAGGGAACCTGATACTCTAATCTTTAATATATGTGAATAAAACATATCATTATAAAGATATACGATTATGATACACAAAGTGCTATAGTGCTAAAATAATGTCCTGTTAGAAATCCAAAGTGCTCAGTGTTCATATATGTCTTTATATAGGTGATGTAACTATGATCTGATAATAATTTTTATTTTAAAATTGTTAAAATAAATCAAAAGGTCCAAATACACAATTACAACATGCAATTAAAATATTAATTCCTGATTTATCTTCCCTTAGATCTTGATACTGTCGGAGTAGTCTGTCTGTCAGCTGGTGGGCTGTAGACCACATCAACCTGCAATTGCATAAGTTAATCTTACCCAAATATACGATCGATCGGAGTGCAGCAATGGTAGACCCCACAGTGTCTGGTGTCCAAACTGAACTGAACTTTTTTTTAAATATATCTCATATTTATACACAGAAAAGCTAATTAGACTGAAAAAAAAAACTTTGCAGATCAGGATATTTCTGGAGGTCCTTGTTTTGTCTTTAAGGCTTAAGGTCAGAACATCATCTTCTACTTATCACACTATGGTATATGTCATGTTGATATGTTCTCTGCTACTTCTCAGATTCCAACGTCCTTGCAGCAAGGCCGGAGTTATCAGATAAGACATTCAGTACATTCCTGGGTGTTGCTTCTTCCTGTATCGTCGTCTAAGCAGAAATGATCACTGCACACAATATGTAAGGATAAATTCTCTGCAGAACTATTGCCACAAGCATTATAAGCAGTATAATATAAGTGTTTAAAGCAAGATATTTCTATATAATCATTCAAGAGTCCTACTAGACCCCCACAATACCTTTCATACCAAGTATTCCCAGGTTGCCCCCAACCGGGTACTGGCCAGGCCCAACCCTGTATAGCTTCCAAGATCGGACATGGTTTGGAATATGCAGGGTGTAGATTAAAAAAAATCCATGAAGCAACATTATCACAGCCTACAACACAACCTGAACCACCCCATTGCAAATCCTGGACTGACCCCCCTCCCATTTAGACTTGGGATGGAAAATATCACCTCTCAACACTAAAACTGTTTGCAACAGATGAAATATGACTCCCTCTGCAATCAACATGGTTTAGCCCAGGAGTGACTTTAAGAACTTTCTTAAGTCTGAATCAGGCCCTTAATCTTAATATCTGAGTTAAGAATTTTTGGTTGTAGAGTATATAATGTATATATTAATTTCATTTCAGCTTTCGCCAATTTTTTCGACTAAATCCTGTTTTTGCCAGTGTCTTTTTATTTGTTTTACTCCACAAAAATCAGTATAGATGCTAGATAACATGTATGATTTTCCCTAAAAAGATTAAACACAGAGCGGGTGGTGAGGCCCTTCTTTATGTTCCTTATATGCTTGCACCACGTTATTTATTTTTTATTTTTTTTGACTTCCAATTTTTAGTGATTTTGTAACAGTAAAAAGGAAGGGGTACAGAAAGGAAAAAAGGAAGGGGTAGGGAAGGGGAACATCATATTATGCAGAACATAACAATACAGACAATGGAACAACATTGACATATCAAAGTAAAGAGGCACTACAGAGTGCCGGATGGGTTTTAACAGAGGGCCCATGCCTTGACTGGAACCCTCACAGTCGTACCACCCAGCCCAGGGCTGGGAAATCCTAGAGGGGCCACAATAAACGCTATGTAGCAGGAGTGTGTAGCAGAGTGCAGGGACTAAGTAGACGCTGGTTGTTGCCGACTTACTTCATGGAGGTAATCTGTCCAGGGGAGCCATTGGAAGAGGGGACAGGAGGCGGAAACCCGATATTCAGCCAGGAGTGTTTCCATGGCAGAAACCCAATATTCAGCCAGAAGTGTTTCCATGGTCTGATTATGGGTGATTTTAGCAATTATTTTAGGAAGGGTGGGGGGATCCGCTGACTTCCACAGTTGGGCTATTGCTGCTCTAGTGGCGATTAGGAAATGACCAAATAGATATTGTTTCTCTTTAGGGAAGTCATCAGGGTAAAGATGAAGTAATGCTATCTGTGGGGAGGGGAGGATAGTATGGTTTAATACCCTGGATGCCAGAGGGAATACGTCCCCCCACAGAGGCTGTACTTTGGGGCAGGACCAAAACACATGCAACAGGTCACCCGTGAGCCCGCAACCCCGCCAACAGATTTTAGAGGTCGCTGGCCACATAGTGTGGAGTCTTGCAGGGGTAAGGTATAGCCTGTTCAATAATTTGATATCCATCTCAACATGATTAGCGCATCTGGACCTCTTAAACATTGGGGCAGACAGGTTAGTCCATTGCTGTTGTGAGATCGGGATGCCCAGATCTCTTTCCCACTGAATGTGCGGGGGGGCTTTATTCAACGATGGGTCCGAAGAGGTTATAATAGAATACCAGAAGTATATGGCACCTGCGCTACCGCCGTCAGTCAGGCGGCGTTGAATATTGTCTGGGGGGAGTTGCAGAATACAAGGCGTTTTTAATACAGTAGATACCCAGTGGCTAAGCTGCATGTAACGAAAGGTCTCAGAGACCGGGATATTGAAATGTGTAGTTAGCTCTGAGAAAGAGCGCAATTGTCTCTGTGGCATCAAGTGCTCCAGCTGGGAGAGCCCCTGGGCACCCCATATAGAAATGTTGAGATCAAGTATGAACTGAGACAGGGCCGAAATGGGCAGATTACTAGTAGGGAGGACAAGACTAGTATATCGGCTCAGGAACCGATCCCAAACCACCAGGGAGTCTCCCATGGACCGAAGGGGGGGGTCTAGAGGGGGCCGATGTTGACCAGGCATCCAGAGTAGGTCTGAAAGGGAAAATACGCGGAGCAGGCTAGCCTCCAGACTCACCCAAGGTTTTCAAGGCTCCGAACGGAACCAGTCTCTCAGTTGCGCCAACTGGCAGGCCATATGATAGGCCCCCAAATCTGGAAGGCCTAAGTCCAAGTCTTTAGGGAGGGTCATACGGCGTAGGGCAATTTTAGGTTGCCTACCCATATATAGGTGGTCATAAGTTTGAAAAATTTGTCAATGTCCCGATTTTGAGGAATGTACGGTATGGCCCGGAAAATATACATTAATTTGGGCAGTAATGACGTTTTGAACACCGCAACTCTGCCCAGCCATGAAATTTCATGTAGCATCCACGAAGTGGTTAGCTGGGAGAGATGCGTGTAGAGGGGGGTAAGGTTTGCTGAGAGGACATCTTCCACAGCTCGAGTCAGATTTATGCCCAAATATCTTAAAGAATTATCCTGCCAGGAATATAAGAATGACTGTTGCAAAGAGACTGAAGAATGGGTGGGAAGGTTAATAGGGAGAGCTTCAGATTTGGTGGTGTTCAATTTGTAATATGAGACGGCACTAAAACGATCTAGCATGGAGTGAAGTTCTGGTTTTGTAACAAAGCCGTATCTGGTTTTGTAACAAATAAAAAAACGTCATCTGCAAACAAGCAGAGTTTGTGTGAGGTGTCATTAATTGAGACGCCAGGAAACTTAGGAGAGGTCCGGATCAGGTGGGCCAAAGGTTCCATGGTGAGGGCAAACATTAGAGGGGATAAGGGGCATCCCTGGCGGGTGCCATTCCTGATGGGAAAGGGGTCGGACAAGAACTCGTTGCTGTAAACTCTCGCACTAGGACCGTGGTATAGTGCCCCAATAGATTTGGAAATAGGACCTTGAATCCCGAAGCGGACAAGGACAGCCCTCATAAAGTCCCAATGTAGACGATCGAACACCTTCTCGGTGTCTAGTGATAGCAGGAAGAGTTTTGTAGAGGAATGATTGGCCCAGTCTATTATGTTTAACACTCTGTGGGTATTGTCCGGTCCTTGGCGCCCCAAGATAAATCCCACCTGATCCGGGTGTACAAGGGCAGGGAGCAAAGGAGCTAGCCTATTAGCTATTAATTTTGCGTATATTTTAATGTCAGTGTTTAGAAGAGCAATTGGTCTGTAATTTTTTATGTCCATGGGAGATTTACCTGGTTTAGGAATGGTTACAATTTGGGCTTCTAACATTTCCGCCGGGAAGATGCCCGTCTCAGAGGCGGCATTATACATGGTAGTGAGAATGGGGGACAATTTGTCTAAAAAAGCGGTGTAGAAATTATTAATAAAGCCATCAGGGCCCGGGGCCTTATTGCTAGGGAGGGATTTGATAACCAGGGCGACCTCTGCTTGTGTCCAAGGATTATTCAGGGACTCTAAGGTAGTTTGGTTCAAGGAGGGCAAGGAAAGGGAGTCTAGAAAACCAGCAATCAGATCTGGAGTAGGTTGTGGGATAGACTCATCTCTCCACAAATTATAAAGGTCAGAATAATATGCTGCAAAGGTATTAGCGATGTCGCATGGATTAAGAACCTTTCGGCCATTTTTGTCAGTCAAAGATTTAATTCGGTTACGTGCTGTTTGACCCCGCAGTTTACGGGCCAGTAACCGACCTGCTTTGTTACCCGCCACATAGTATTTCTGCTGCATCGCAATCATGACAGTATGTGTCTGTGTCTGAAGGTGTTTATTAAGGGCTGCTCTAGCTTTGACTAGTTGAGTTTTAGAGTCTGTCGAGGGGTTGGATTGGTTTAGGGATTCAAGGCGGGAGATTTGTGTTTCCAGCTCCAGTGTCTTTTGTACATAGCGTTTACGTAGCTGGGCACCCACCTGAATAATCGCTCCACGAATGACTGCCTTAAGGGCGCACCAGAAGGTAAAGATAGATGTGTCCTCCGCTTTATTTGTTTGAAGGTATAAGTCGAGGGCGCGTTCAATTTCCATCTTAGCCTCCAGGGAAGTTATAAGGTGGGGCTTCAAACGCCACGGTCTAGGCATGAACCTGGTGGAATTAATATCCCATGTCCAGACCACAGGGGCGTGGTCCGACCATGTGATAGGGAGAATAGCCGAGGTTTTGGACTGTTGCAAGATCCATTTATCTAACAGGATTAGATCTATTCTAGAATAACTGTTGTGGAGGTGGGAGAAAAAAGTATACTCTCTAAGGTTCGGATGGTGGACTCGCCACACATCATACAAGTCATATTCTGCCATGACTTTCCCAAAGGCCAGAGAGGGACCACTATCATAGGGGTGCAACGTATCCACCGAGCGCGGAGTCTTATCAAGCCTGGGATGAGGGGCTAAGTTAAAGTCACCCATCACAATGAGGTTTCCTTTACGAACCTTGGAAATTTCAATGCAGAGTTTACGGAAGAAGGGAACCTGGCGGGCGTTTGGGGCATAGGCGGAGACTAGGGTGACTGGGTTATTCTCTAGGACACCTACAAGGATCAAAAACCTACCACTTTTATCCTCTATTTTGGAGTTGAGTTTAAATTCTAATTTATTATGAATTAGTATAGCTACACCATGTTTCTTAAAGGGGCCGTTAGCAGTGTAACAAGTAGAGTAGCGGTGATCTCTCAATTGCGGAGGGGCCTGGGCAGAAAAATGTGTTTCCTGAATGGCAACAACCCCCGCTCTGTATCAGTGAAAAGAGGTCAAAGCTAAGCGTCTTTTGTTAGGTGAGTTAAGGCCTTTGGCATTAATTGTGAAAAACTTGACCATGATTGGGTAGAAATTGGAGGTGATATAGTGTCAAATTAGTCTGGAAATTTTCCGTCTTACTAACCCAAACTATAGGTATGACAGAGTGTCTGTGTAAAACATGTGACAACTGGGGCCAGAGATCTGTTTTGTTCCCTGTGATCGGTAATGTTCCACGGGTAGGGGTGGATAGTGGGAGGGACTTAAGGGGGGAGAGGGGGTAAGGGGGTGAAACAAAATGAGCCCAGTGTATCGGGCCAAAGTAGTCGTCGCCAAGAAAGGGAAGCGATGACATATGTAAAGTGTGGGGGTTGGCCTAAGAGGTCCACCCCAGACCATAACAAAGAAGCAAACTATGGATAAGCCATGTAACCTATTAAGAGATAGAACCATATTAATCTAATAGAAACTACCAAATAGAGCACAGAGGAGTACCCGTCATTAGAAACATATAATAACTGTGGGTCATAGCTGTAGCATAGTAAATTATTACAGATTAGAAACCAGGGTGTCTCATCCTCCGGAAAGCGCTATGCGACCACAACTATTAGGGGGAACAAATATTAATAAACACAGGTCTCAATAGTTATTACATAAAACATCAAGGTAGAAACTAAACATAAACGGGTAAACACAATGAGAGAAAAGCAAAATGACCAGTAAGCTCACGAATCAGCTCAACGGGCGTCATCAGTGTGCTTGAGACCAGTCCGCCGCTATGCGTTGGTTTCGTCGAGGAGCATCGTCTCGGACAGGTATCTGCCACTCTCCCAGTAGCTTGATACTGGCTTCAGGCGAAGAAACCGTGTGGGTTTGGCGATCGCGTTGGATGAGGAGTTTCACCGGAAAACCCCAGCGGTAAGGAATCGAGTGCTCACGTAGGGCTGCTGTGATGGAGACATAGGCTCGTCTCCTATTCACCGTGGCCATCGAGAGGTCCTGGAAGAGCTGAAGTCCGCCGAGGATCTCCGAATTTTCCGGTTGTCGGGCTGTTTGAAGTATACGCTCCTTGACTGGAAAGAAATGCACCCGTAGCAATGTATCTTTCGGAGCAGCGGAAGGGGCTGATCGCGGCTTGGGGAGTCGGTGTATGCGATTAATAATCAGATCTCTATCCTCGATGCCCGGAATGAGTTTGCGGAATAGTGCTTGAGCGTAAAGTTCCAAGTCTGGATTGCCAACCGAATCTGGTATCCCTCTAATTTTGATATTATTGCGGCGCGAGCGAATATTTCGCTCACAATACGACCGCTATACGCTCATGTCGTCCAGCCGACCGGAAGCTGTCATACTGAGCATGCGCAGTGCGAATTTTTGTACGAAAATACGAAAAAAACGGTCATACGCTCGCTCGAAATCGGCCAATTTCGTAGCTCTGGATCAGGCCCATAGGCTCATCTCCTATTCACCGTGGCCATCGAGAGGTCCTGGAAGAGCTAAAGTCCGCCGAGGATCTCCGAGTTTTCCGGTTGTCGGGCTGCTCAAAGTATACGCTCCTTGACTGGAAAGAAATGCACCCATAGCAATGTATCTTTCGGAGCAGTGGAAGGGGCTGATCGCGGCTTGGGGAGTCGGTGTATGCGATCAATAATCAGATCTCTATCCTCGATGACCGTAATGAGTTTGCGGAATAGTGCTTGAGCATAAGGTTCCAAGTCTGGATTGCCAACCGAATCTGGTATCCCTCTAATTTTGATATTTTTGCGGCGCGACCGGTCTTCAATATCCGCAATCTTATCCCAAATCTGCGAGACTTCTGCTTGGATGCTCTCCTGCGCTGATATCAGAGAATTATGAGATGCCACGACTTCCTCCATTTTATTCTCCAGATGATCGGTACGTGAACCCAGCTCTGAGACGTCACGGTGCAGCTCAGAAAGGGATGCCTTGAAGTCTGCAAAGAAGTCCTCCCGGAGGGTGGTAAATAACTGATGTAAAGTGCGGATAGTGACCGGCACATCAGAGGTGGGACTGAAATCCGCATTGATGTCCAACGGAGAAGCAGAGGAAGTGCTCTGAGAGGCAGGAGGAGAAGATGAAGCTGGGCTCCCCTGTGGCTGGAGGGCGGTTTCGGTTCCGGCTATCCGTGGCCGAAATTTAAGCGGGGGAGCCAGGGTGGTGAGTCTCTGCTTCTTTGGGGGCATGATGAATTCGGCCCATCAAGACCAACAAAGTATGAAGAGCTATATCGATGAAGGTACCAGTGGAATCCACTGATGTATAAAAGGTAAGTTGCGAGCCGGTTACAGTTCTATATAGGTGGTCTGGGGTGGGAATATGGTATGATCACATTCTGTAGAAAGAAGGCACCGCAATGAGTACCTGATTCAGCATTGAAACTTCAGAGGTGCAAGAGAGAGTGCAGAGCACTGAGGTGTAAATAGAGATCCAACCAGTGGAGGGACCAGCTGTGGCATATATGGCCCCTAGGTTGGTAAGTATTTCAAAGGTCTCTATAATAGGAGGGCTTGAGTGTAGGCAGGTCTGTAATAGGGATATTGCCCCCAGGGGTAGCAGGTCTCCTTTAAGTGTGTGTCTGTTTGTCCTCACAGGCTATGGAGCTGGGCTGCAGGGTAGTATAGGCAAGAAGGAGAGTAAGGCAGAGGACCCCCCCTGTGAAACACACCTTACAAAAGTGTCAGTTTCCTTTGGTAGGCAGAGCCAGTCGCAGCTGTAATCCAGGCTTCCCAGCCTCCTCACCTCACGGAGCAGGCAAGCAGCAGCTCTCACTCAGGGCACGCGATGGCGTGACAGGGAGCGCCCGCAGGCTCAGCAGTCCGCTGTCCGTCTGTCCCAAGATGTGGCCGATGGCTGCTAGGGACAGCGGGAGAAATGGGGAAGGTCCCTTGGTACCTGCGGTGCGCAGTCCGACACACCGCACAGACACGCGGTCAGCCAGGCCGCAGCTAGGCCTCAATCCTCCGGGCAGCTCGATGAGCAGTCTCAGGGAACACTGCAGGATCCCTCGAGGCAGGGCAGCGCTCGGCAATCTCCGATGGGGCTAAGGAGTAAAGGAGCGAGTGGTCTTGGGTCCCCGCATGCAGTCTTCGGGCCAAAACAGCGCGAGCCGAGCTACCATGCATCAACTCTCCAGCGTGTCCAGGTCATGCCCCTCGCACCACGTTATTTTTAATGCACTAGAAATCATTTCTCTGTATTTTGTGTGGCTTTGGCTTTAATACATAAATACAGTTTTTTGAGTTACATTTTATAAAATCATTCATTTTAAACACTTTTTAGTCACTGTAGATGTGCATGTGTCAAAGTTTCTTTTTTAGTTTTTATTAGTTTATACATATTGCAAGATGACAGTGGTGAAAACCTTTTGTTTTTATGGTGTTATTGGGTTTTTGTTTATTTATATCACTTTTTCTATCAAATGTTTTATATTCGGTGCTCTCCTATGAATATATTTAGGATAATTCTATATGACTTCCTTTAACTCTGCATCTTTTCTATGTTTACAGTGATCTTGCCTTTAAACACTCTGTGAACTAGTCACTAGCACACTCTCTACGAACCTTGCCCGCTGCACTTCTGTAAACATTATTGTTGCCTCGGTGGCCGACATCCACAGCGTCATTTCTGGTTGATGAGAGACTTTTGGTGGGTGGCTGTTGACACGCATCTGTTTGATGTGACTTTTAATTCAGTTTGGATAAGCTCTATGCACAAACCTAAAACACATATACAACATAAATATAAAATGTTTTATTTTTTTGGGTTGGTAAAGTTACCATCATTTATATATTTTTTGTATCCTGGTAACCCAGATTGGTCCTAAATTATTATGGCTGAGTATGCATGGTAATCAGGGTCTTCATGTCTTGGGTGGACAAGATCAGTAACTGTTGTAATCTGGCAAGTGCAGATTTGTTTTGATTTACTAATTATGCTTGGAAGAGTTTCTGCTTTTTTGCCCAATTTAGGAAACCAAATAAAGTATCTGCAGGATTTCAAAAGAATGGACCAGGCTGCCAGCACATCTGCTGAAGAAAATCGACTGGATGGGTAGGAAAGCTCTGGAAATTCTGAATGAGTAATTTCTGTTTCTTTCTTACTAGGTGCTGAGAGAAAAGAAAAGGTCCACCATTCCATGTACCTGACAGATGACAGAATGAACAGAGTAGCCCTGATGACAGATGACAGCATACCTTATGACACCCATACCTGATGACAGCATACCTGATGACAGCATACCTGTTGACAGATGACACCAATACCAGATGACACCTATACCAGATGACCTATACCAGATGACAGATGACAACATGCCGATGCTTCATCATCCTTTGTGAAGACCAGATGTCATTGATGACTACACTAGTGCTTCACAGATGACATCATGGAGAGAAGTCCAAGACAAAAGAAAGATTGTACTGAGAACATTAAAGAAGAATATGAGCTTGCAACGCAAAATAGTAATTTTTCCTCATGCTGTTCGCCAAAAATAAAGTTGAGGTTTTTTTTCATCCCCACAAACTAAAAAATTGGGTATACTTTAGCCAGCTACTGTATATGGACTCACATTCACATATACTTGATAAACCATTAATAAAACTCAATGAGCTCAATGGTGCTCTATGTCTCATGACCCTAGAAATTCTAAATCCTGATAGGAACTAGAATGAAAAATGTCTATTACAAACATCGGATTGAGGATAAAGTTCATTAGTAATAAACATGTAGAATAATCGATTGATACCATAATAAAGAATTGTATTCATGTCATCATTATAATATTATCAATTTAAATTCTGTGGTAGTGTTGGGTACTACCAGAGAGTGGACTGTTAATATCTGTATAGGCAATAAGTGTTCAGCGCTAGTAATAAAAAATGGCCAATAATACAACACAGAATCAAAAATAAATAAATAAATAGATGGAGATTACAGGCTAAAAAAGGTGGTGATGTACCTTTAAAAAATTGACAATAAAGAGACCACTTATATGTTTTTTACCTGTGCACAGATATTGCTTCTACCACTACTTTAGATCACTGCTGTCTGCCCACGGCCGTTAATTACAGCACCTGAACCTACATGCGGGGACGCCCGCAGGACAGACTCAGAACAGTGCTCCGTCTCTCCGTGTACACACCAATGTTTGATCAGCATAGAGGTTCACAATCAGTGCCTCACAGAAGACCGTCAGTACAGTGAGTAAACATACTGAATCAACACCGCTGTTATTCAGTCAGTCAGCTGTTTCCATCCACCACGTGCAGCTGACTAAAATACCATTCCATAGACACTTACCGATTCTACATGGATATCGCGCAGACTTGTATATCTTGGTTATTACAACAAGTTTAGCGGGCTACATCCAATCTTAATGTAAATTATAATATTGAGCCTGCTTCAGTGTCTGTCGTGATTTATACAAAGTTCTTTTACAAGCTCATTGCTTCAATCATCACTTGGACATTGCACTCTTGTGATCTGTATACCCTCAGCTAACCCCAATTGTTCATTGTGTCAGTTACCG
>WWET01008734.1:0-14761 GCA_011038615.1 Limnodynastes dumerilii
GGGGTACTTTTTGGGGTACACGGATTCCACAGCCATTACTACGGTGTCACTACAGACACCCGATCGTAGATTCCTTAGTAACGCCGGCCAACATCTGGGCGGCGCATGCGCAGATCGGCTTTCCAGCTGATGTCACGCTTACACCTGGCGTATTACCGGCGGGCAGTGTAGTTCAGGCCCATTATCTCTCCCCGTCTCCCCTCAACCTCTCCGGCTAATCTACATCCCTACCCCCTCCCACTTCTACCTAAACACTCCCCGAGGCGGTATTAGCACGCCCCTGGCACGTAGTTTTGGAAATGACCTCCTACGCATTTCATAAATATACACACCTAAGAAGCAGAAGCTTCTTAGGAGTGAATACGGCCCTGAGTGACTAGAAACACCTCTGGAGCACAGTGGCCTGTATACGGGATGTTATATAACCACAGCAGGCTAGCGTCAATGGGCTGGATCCAGACCTTTTTAAGTGCATGAACTTAGTTACTCCTGGGCTAAACCATGCTGATTGCAGGGGAGTCATATTTCATCTGTTGCAAACAGTATTAGAGTTGAGAGGTGATATTTCCTATCTCAAGTCTAAATAACAGTGTGATAGTAAAGCTGGTCAGTATATGTGTGCAATAAGCAATTTAAATATATATCCCTGCATGCAAATAATACAATTAACTTGACTCTTCCTGAACTCACATGGTTAGCCCAGGAGTAACTAAGTTCATTCACTTAACAAGGTCTGGATCCAGCCCAATGTGACCTGTATTTATTCTGTATATTTGTTCACCTGCAATTAGTATTATCGCAACTGTGACTCATGATTCCTATCATCTAGGTCACTTCTTCCATCAATACCACACCTGTATTTGTGAGCAAGGAATAGGGTGAAAATCTGAGCTACAGGTGACTGTTCAGTCAGAGTTGTGCAATAAATATAAGCCTGACATCACCGAACCCTATACCAAACCCTCCAACATGATCCATTCCATTAGGTACAAAATACTCTGCTCCTCAATTTCCAACTGTCAGTTACTATGGTAACCACTTTTGTTGAAGAGGCAAATAGTTTTTTAAATATCAGTTAATTCATTTAAACCAGGTGAGTGACAGTTGGAAGCTCAGGAGTGGATTAAATTGTACCTAATGGAATGGGTCATGTTGGAGGGTCTGCTATATCAAATTCCAATGGGGGCAGTGATTCCACAGTTAGTATACAGATGGCTCCACTAGAGGTCAGAATGTGCCTTTTTACCCCTACAGCACCAAAGCCCTAGATTTGATAAACTATGGGCCATATCCAGAGTTACGCTTTTACTACACTACGCTAGTGTACCCTATATGTCAGTGTTTCTCAACCTCGGTCCTCAGGACCCCCTAACAGTCCATATTTTCTACGTTTCCTTAAAGAATCATGTGATATAATGAGCAGCACCTGTGGAGCTTTTAACATGTGTCAGTTAGTAATGAACACACCTGTGCTCCAGCAGTGAGACCTGCAAAATATGCACTGTTAGGGGGTCCTGAGGACCGAGGTTGAGAAACACTGTTCTATACACTCCCCTTGGCACACCCCTCTCATGTACGTATTTTACCCGCATTACGCTTTCCATACCCTACCTTAACTTTACGCTGCGTAACCACTATCGGACGTATGCAGCTAAGCACGCCCAAACTGTACGATTTAAATGCCTCACCCCGCCTCCGAAGCGTAAATACTAGTGGCGTATGGCTGGCATACCCCTTCGTAAGTTGCTACTCTACTTATACGTGACTGCCCCTTACACTATGCCTTACGTAGCGCAACATTTGCCGTGCGCATGCGCCATAAGTACTAAAGTGTGAATTTACACTAGCAGCTAGCGTAAATTTACTCGCAGACGTTGTTCTGGATCTACCCCATTGTCAGTGAATAAATACTTTCAGTATTATTGTGGAGTCTGTGAATAGGATCCGCTGACTTCTTCATCTTTATAGAAAAGATAAAAGTAGGTGTCACTAAAGTGTATCTTTCCTTTCTGTCTCCATTACTGAAGTCATATTGTCTTAGATAACTGCCAGTCTTTCATTACATCTTGGCCTCCATGGAAATGGTCCTCTTCTTAAGGGAAATAGGGCAGAATTTCTAAATTCTCTAACTTCTGGAGCTGAATCAGCATCAGGGAGATTGCCAACGCTTCCGGAGTCGGGTTGATCATCTACTTTCAGAGAGTCAGGGAGATGACCCACTCTTCAGGGAGTAAGTGAAACCACCCAGGGAGTTTCCCTGCTATTGAGGGAGAGTTGCCAACTATGATCTTACCTTACCACAACATTACATGCAACTTCTATATGTCCAAATGTAAGCAACTAATCATTACACATTTTTTCAGCATGCACAGGGAATAAAATACCATTGCATACAAACTGCTGCCTTCATACAACTCTGCACGAGGCCCATAATGAGCAATATACTGTGTCACACTCATTTTGATTAAAAGTGGATTATCTCTGCAAGTGGCAGTGTGGTAGAATTCAAGCCACTGAGCAGATTTAAGCCACTGTTACTAACGCAGATAGCGACACGTCAGCTTATCGGCACTGAGAGAATGCACAAATCACAATTTATCATGCCTGATAGGGCTGACATAATGAGTTCATCTTTGGGAACATCTGCTATAATGTGATTACGGTTTGCTGTCTGGCGAACAGATATTGGAGAGAATATGGAGGAGACTTCCTGCCATACAGGCAACTAAGGCCAAAGGGACAACTGAAAAACAGGAAACAGATGCCGTGCTGGCCTGTGGTTTTGGAATGCCATTCTGTTGGGCCAGATGGTTACAGGGTGAATAAACATGGAGCTGGACATATTTTGGGCCTGATCCAGAATGAAAAGCAAGCACTGTACGTAGCCCAGGGTTTCTATGTCTTCCCTCCTGGTATGGGGGCGTGGCTTAATGCCACAATTTATGCAAATAGCTTTATAAAATCCCGCCCCTTCCTATTTGTACTACTATTCATAATGTTAGAGGGGGTAAGTGGGACTTAATGACGCAAATTACACTATCAAGCCCCGAATAATCCTGTGCGAGGAGAGTGCACACAACCTTAAGGCCCTAATTCACACTTAAGAAGCTTGTGCTTCACACAGCAGTGTGAAGGGGGAGGCGCGGTTGTCCAATCAGAGCCCGCCGCATCACAAACTCCGCCCCCAGAACATGGGGAAACGACGGAGGCAGGGTAAGGAACGTGCGGGGGAAAGAGAGAGAGAGAGAAGGGGGAGACAGCGTGGAGAGGCAGACAGGCAGGTATGAAGTGTGGTGGAAAACACTGTGGAGCCTGGGGAATTGAGATACCGCCGGACCACCAGGGTTTAACTGGCCATACATAATCTACCTGTATTCTGGTCACTGACTTACACTTGTACTGTGGTGTCTGGTGGAAGGGAAGCAAGGAGTGGAACCCCTGCCATTACACAAGGGGAAGAGACCCCAATAGGTTCTGGCTACTGGCTTATAGTCTGTGGGGTGAGCAGCAGTAGCAAGCAGGGCCGCCGTCATCAAAAACGGGGCCCGGGATCCAGCCACGGGGCCCCACACCCTAGGTGATGTCATTGGTGACGTCACATAGGGGTGGGGCCTGGAAAAATTCCCTGCACATTGGCCGGCTACTGAATAAAGATAAGCAGCAAGTATCGGCAGTAGGATACCGCTGATACCTGCTGCTACAGAGCTAGGTAAGTATTGGCGGGTCCCCATCAGGTCCGGGTCCAGGACAATAGTCCCGGCTGTCCCCCTGTGATGGCGGCCCTGGTGGCAGGTGTGCAGTGCTGAGCCCTTATTAAAGGTGCCTGATTGTTTATAGGTGCAGATATCCTTGTAAGAGAAAAAATTATACCTTGTTTTGACCATTTCTCCAACCTGGTGCAGCATTTTACTGTGTGCGGTAATTGTATGACCCTGTGGTATAGCGGGGGGATGCAGCTTATATTCACTGTCCTTCTGCCTACCCAGTGGGAGTAAGAGGGAAGTTTGCGGATGGTGTGGTCTTGCATTACCCTGGTTTGGAGGGGCAGCTTTCTGCGCCCTGATGTACATTGTATCACGCAAGGAGACGCGGGGCCGTCTTAACAGAATTGTAGGCCCTGGGCAAATGCACAGGGGCCCCTACTCACCTATTCCCATTTATGCCCCCTCTGTTTTATTATCCAGGTCTGCCCCTCTCCTGTGCCCATAATGTCTTTGTGTCCTCTCTGTGTTATTGTCTAGGTCTGCCATCTGCCCCCCTTCTGTGTCCATAATGTCTTTGTGCCCCCTCTGTGTTATTGTCCAGGTCTGCCATCTGCCCCCCCTTCTGTGCCCATAATGTCTTTGTGCCCCCTTTGTTATTGTCCAGGTCTGCCATCTGCCCCCCCTCCTGTGCCCATAATGTCTTTGTGTCCTCTCTGTGTTATTGTCTAGGTCTGCCATCTGCCCCCCTTCTGTGTCCATAATGTCTTTGTGCCCCCTCTGTGTTATTGTCCAGGTCTGCCATCTGCCCCCCCTTCTGTGCCCATAATGTCTTTGTGCCCCTCTCCTGTGTCAATAATGTATTTGTGCCCCCTCTGTGTTATTGTCCTGGTCTGCCATCTGCCCCCCCCCCTCCTGTGCCCATAATGTCTTCTTGTGTTATTGTCCAGGTCTGACAAATATGCCAAATCAAAAAACACGATGCTCTTACCCGTCCTGACTCCTGACCTCGACTCCTCGGTCCTTTTGTCTCCCCCGCAGCGGCATGCCTTCTGTACAGTCAGCGCTGACATGAAGATCACGTCAGCATCAGGCTGTTAACAGGCACGCCGCCGCGCAAACCTTTGTGAGAGGGAGGAGTAGTCCTGCAGTCCAGAAAAGGTATTTTCAGCCTCCGCTGCAGTCCACGCAGAATGACATTCACACAGCGGCTTTCTCTGAGTGTAATTCTGTGTGGGCAGCAGCGGAGGCTGATAAAAACCTTTAGGGTTGGAGACAGTGACAGTTGGCTACTGGGCTTTGAAGGGCCCCCGTATGCGTTATGGCCATGGGCACTAGCCTAGTGGGAAAGACGGCCATGAGGAGACGTACTCCTGTAAGTGGATATTGCTGGCATTGATACTAAGCACACAACCCCCCCCCCGATCTGTGGTGACCAGCCTGAGAGCGCAATACCCGGCGAAACAGATCTGCCCTTGAAATCGGCAGCACTTGGGGTATTATTACTGCAGCAAATCCGGCAGTTTATTCATACTGCTCCTGTCTCCTTGAAGTATTCTCTGTATTACTTGGAAGTTAAAGGGTTAAAGGGTTGCGACCAGAATTCTTTGCGGGGAAGTTTTGTTCTGTTCCTTATGTCAGTAGTTAGCTTTGGGGCCTTAAGCCCAGGTTCATTGTGTGTTAAGTTTGTTCAGATTAAGAGTACTTCTTTAGTAGGTCATTATAGCAAGAGCTGTATTTAAATTGGTGAAGTCCTGGCCCAGGTGTGGCAACAGTGCACAGTAGGGAAGGTCGTGCAAGGTAAGTGCTGTGCTTATTTCTCAGCGGCAGCCCATTGCAGCAGCTTGGAGCACTGCTGACTCCCGGTGAGCGAGACTGGGAGTGTATGCGTGTGTGAGTTGGGGCCCCCACTGGTGGTGGGAAAGGTGCATGGGCAGACACAGTAGGGTCTGTCCGGTGTATGCTCAGCCCCGGTCGTCGGCCAGACTAAATGCAAGACCTTTCCACCGGAGTTAGCGAGTTGCCCTCTCTCCTGGCAAGGACTAGAACACGTCCTTCTGGGCTGACCAGTCAAGTGTTGTGTTCTGACAGTTGTTCTCCAGTATTACAGGTCCGTTGTCGTCTTTGAAAAGAAGGGGCATTGCCCGGTCGAGCACGTCTGGCCCTGGTCGAACACCACCTGTTATCGGACTCGGCTGGCTGACTAAACTGTACGCTTTCCTCCCGAGCGCAAAAGGACGTCGTCTGAACTTGGAATCAGGGCACAGTGAGTCGTCCTGGTGTGTGCCTAAAAGGCAACTATATTTACGCACCTTTACAGTGCCTGGTCCAGAGCCCGCTGTCCGTTAGTATGGCCAGCGTAGCTCTGGTGCACTCCCCGTCACTCCCCCTGTGTGAGCGTAGTTACACACAGTTACGCCGGCTGAAGGCTACCCTAGTTAACTGTGTGTAACTACGCTCACACAGGAGCGTAATCAGTCAAACCCAGCCCTCTCTTCTTAATTACCCTCCCCCCGCTCAGCTTCCGTAACTACAGTGTAGTTATGGAGCTGCCCGCCCCTTCGTCTGTAACTATGCTGTAGTTACAGACACCAGATCCACGGCACCCAGAACCATGGATTACGCCGGGCAACATATGCCCGGAGCAAATGTAATACCCCAAATATGGGAGCTGTTCAGGCTGGTGCAGCAGGTGCCAGGGAGACATGTGAGGACAGTGCGTGGGTGGTTACCTAGCAACCACGAACTGACAGGGTCGTGTTAGGTAGCAGATCCAGAAAGTTTGGTTGTGAGGAAAAGTGACAGTTAGTTGTGAGGTGAAGTTGTGAGGTGAAGGGTGTGATCCGGTGAGCTGATGGAGAGCTGAGGTAACGGAGAAAGAGAGCAGGAAGCGGACGGATAGTGTTGTGTACGGGAGAAGACTGAGGAGAAAAAGGACTCAGTCAGCAGTGATCAAGAGATGGACGGGCAGTGATTGGCAGAGGACCAGAGAGAAAATCTGAAGGCGGCAGAGGGGAGAATCTGATAGGCGGGGGAGCTGTGAATCAAGAGAGAGCTGGCTAGGAGGTGACAGAAAAAGGAGAAAGTTTAGTGAAGAGTGAGAGTTCCTGAGAGAAAAGAAGGGACAAAACTAACAGGCTGGCGTTAGACGCAGAGAGCAGCAGTGGTGCCTGAGAGAGAGACAACTGAGGTACTGGAGGAGCAGGTGTAGAGAGCAGCAGTGGTGCCTGAGAGAGAGACAGCTGAGGTACTGGAGGAGCAGGTGTAAAGGTGCAGTTGGAGGGATCTGTGACAGAGTATTTGGAGGCAGTGACATTACAGTACCTGAGGGGCACGGAGTAAGACAATAAAAGACACCAGTCAAAACAGTCAGGACTGAGAGTCAGCTGGAGGTGGTGAAAGGTATTTGTAAAGAAAACAGAAACTTTCTGTACATTTTTGGTGGTAAACAGGGAAAGTTCTTCTCCTAATGTAAGAGACACTTTGGAACAGGATCCAGTGGACTTAGTACTTTGTAAGGAAACCTTTCTAAAGTAGTTGCTTCTTCTCCTGCAGAGAATTAAAAGTTATATTTGTGTTGATGGACTAACAGACTGTGTTGCATTTGTAAGGAAATGCATGAGTGTAATGGTTACTGCCTTAAACTGTTCAATAACTAATTTAAAGTAACTGCATGATAAATACTGCCTGAAAGTGATTACATGATTAATATTGTTTGAACCTGCTATCTAATTAATATAAAGTAGTTGCATGATTATTTATAACTAATAGAAAGCAAAAGTAATAATATTGTTACCTAAAACTGATTATCTAGTTGAATGTAATTTGTTGAGTGTAATTGAATAATTACCATTAATAGACACTAATTGCATATTTGACTGATAGGAATTACATGATTATTAGTATTTAAAACTGCTGATCTATTTCGTTGAGAGAGTTTATTGATAGAAATTACACAAATATTAACAATTGAAACTGTTGATTTAATCAATTGAAATAACAATTTGATGGTTATTGAATGGAACCAGTTTCCTTTTGATTAGAAGTAATTAGTAATTGCATTCGACCTTTGTTAATATTAAATCTCTGAATAACTTTGTACAAAATTTATTTTTGTTATTATAAAAGTAAATTTCTTCTGTAAAATGAAATAAGTATTTTCTTTACGGAGAGCAAAGAGAAAGAAGAAAAATAAAGAAACAGAAAAGATTGACAAGTAAAGTAAAACTAATTTGACCAATCAAACAGTTGTTGGAGTTTATTTAGAGTCATCTTTACATTGTATTGTGGGAATCACTTGGTTCAATTCCAAAACATACAGAGTAATAATAACTTCATTACACATGCACAGAACGGCAGAAATGCCGTTATTACGCATACGGCTGCCATAAAAACGATGGCAGCTGTAGGTCTGGATCAGGTCCAAGGTAGCTAAAAACGGGGGGCGGGTTGGGGGCTGCACGAGTGAGTTAAGTAAGGATCTGTCCGCACCTAACTCACTCTTAAGTATGAATCAGGGCCTAAGGGTCTGATCCTGAACAACGCCCACCGTCGCTAGGACGGCGGGCGTAAGCGTAAGATCGGCTTTTTAGCCGTTCTGCGCATGTGTCGGGCAGATGTTGCCCAGCGTCGCAACGCCCGATTTTGGATCGAGCGTCTGTAGTAGCACCGTAGGAACGCTGGAGGGGACGTCCTCCAGCGTCCCTACGATCAGGTTAGTGTAGGTGGACGGGGGGAGGTAGTTAAATGAGGGTAGGAGGGCGGGCTAAGCGGCCATACGCTCCTGTGCGAGCGTATGGCCTCTTCCTTACGCCGGCTGAAGTTAGGGTAGCCTTCAGCCGGCGTCAGGAAGGGGCCATACGCCCGCACAGGGGGAGTGTCAGGGTAAGTAAACGCCCATACACTGTGCTTTAGTAAGCACAGCGCATCGGCGTAGGTCTGGATCAGGCCCTAAGTCTCTGCATGTGTAAGGCCCGCGTGTGGAATAGTGGATCACTTGTAAGAGCTTTGGAACTCCCTTTCTGTACAATTACCATTCCATAGTTTTAGACAGGGGCTTGGCTTAATGCTATTTGCATAAATTGCGTCATTAAGCCCCGCCCCCTGCATGCATCGCTAGCTAGCAAAAGTCGGCAACCCTGGTGTATGTCTGTCTGCGTCTGTGTATATGTCTTCTAGACGTATACAGTGCAGCAAAAAACCCCAAACAACATAAATAATGTGCCGACATTTCTAATACAAAATAAACAACTGAATGGAAAACTGTCTTTGTACTGCAAGGTAAAAACGGAACAACCTCATGTTTGTCATTCCCCACATTGCCTAAGCGGTGTTTAAAAAAATGAGCTATATTAGAAAAGCAGCATAAAGCAGCAGCACGGAGAGTGCTCTTTTTCTTGTGCAGTCCACAGGCAGAAAACATCTGTATTTCAATACCGCGCAAGCTGGTAGCTTTTCTGGCGGTGGGGTGGGACGAGCCACCATGTGCATGATAATTACACATGGTGGAAGATGGGATGTATTTATATTGTACAGTAAAATGTCCTTAGGTACAAATCTCATTTACACACCGGTCATATTTTCTTGGCGATGAAGCGTAAGTTTTAAGGTAGAGTCCTGGGTTTGGAAGTTACGTGCGTGCTAGCAGAGGTTTAGCTTCAATTAATGGCACCCGGAGCAAGTTAATGCTACAGCGCCCCCCAACCCTGTCCTCCCGAAGTGTAGTGAGCCAGGGAGCGGGGTGAGATGTTCCCTGACATTTGCTGGCTAAAAGAAAGCGTTGTTTTTACTTAAATGAATATTGATTGTTGGGATCTCCTCTTCGTGCTTCACGTTGAGTCTTACTGCACTGAAAGTCTATGGAGAGAATGAGGAAAGCCACCATTACACATCACCACCCATTACATATTTCCCTTCATCTGTTACACATCTGCTCTTTGGTCTTTCCCCCCTATCAATTGCTTATGCCTTGATGAGGAAAGTGAGGATTCTAACTCGAACCCTCTCCCTAATCCTTACCCTAACCCTTAAAAAAAAATTGAAAACATTAGCAAAAAATGGCATTGTGGGTGCCACAAAAGGGGTGTGGCTTAACGGCCATGTGAGGCAGACTAACATAGAGAAAGATGGTAATGGCCTGTGCTGCAATAGGAAAGCAGGTGTAGATGGGGAATGGGTCACAACAAATTCAACAGTGCTTATGCCCTGACACAAGCTCTGGTCCATTGTGTAATGTGCTCTACTATTGCTATTAGATATCAAATCCAGGACTTGCTACAGACAATAACCAATGCAATTCCTTAATGGAGAATTATTATTTTCAAATTTATATTATAAACTTCCACAGAGAACGTTAATGATGTCTTACATGTCCTGGCAGTCAGATAGTATGACCATATTATCAGTATTGTTGTTTTACATTTTTGTTTTTTTTTTTTTTAACAGTGCCATCATATTAATTAGCTCTTTACAATTTTAATCAGGCCTTCAATCTCTGGCGTTTTACAGTTTCATTCGCTGACACACACACACTCACACACACTCAGGGGCTACAGGTTATATTTGCCCTGTGCGTTATGACAGTCGAGGCGGGGCAGGATGGGGGGGAGTTTTTTGTCCCGTTTTTGGGCTACAAAATGTTGGGAGCTATGTTAATATACCCAGGGGCGTAGGAACCGGGGGGGGGGGGGAGGCTGCATGAGATGGAGGGTTAAGGTTAGGCAGCTAGAAGAGGAGGGTTAGAGTTAGGCTGCAGGAGATGAAGGGTTAAGGTAAGGCAGCTTGAAGAGGAGGGTTAGAGTTAGGCTGCAGGAGATGGAGGGTTAAGGTTAAGCAGCTAGAGGAGGAGGGTTAGAGTTAGGCTGCATGAGATGGAGGTTTAAGGTTAGGCAGCTAATGGAGGAGGATTAGAGTTAGGCTGCAGGAGATGGAGGGTTAATTTTAGGAAGCTAGAAGAGGAGGGTTAGGGTTAGGCTGCAGGACATGGGGGGTTAGGGTTAGGCTGCAGGACATTGGGTGGTTAGGGTTAAGCTGCAGGACATGGAGGGTTAGGCTGCAGGGCATGGAGGATTAGGGTTAAGGTTAAGAAGAAAGGTATACCATTCAAAATACATATCTTCATGGCTTTGGGAAGCATAACACCACCGCAATTGAGAACGGACACTGCTGCCAATTGCCGGCTATCACTATTCAGCTGCCGAACGGTGGTCTTTTGGAGAAGAGAACATGTAACGGCAAACCACCTTATTCTCGCTGACCTCTAATTTACAGTGTAAAATGAAAGTGTCACATAAGTGAAGGTGACATATTACCATATTTTCCCTTCGTGCAGGTAATGTTAATGAATTAGCAGCCTTCACATGGAAACATGATTTATTCAGATGCTAATTCACTTCTTTGTACTGTTGTTTCTCTTAGCTCTGGATGGACCACAATGTGCATTCAAATTGCATTCATGCAGACACATAACATTCTACGATACATTGCATTGTCTGAAGGCTTAACTACAATGGCAGCTCCAGTATGTCATTACAAGTGCATGCTAAGCCATCAGCCAGCACTAAGTGCCCAGAGAACGTCAATATATATTTTTAAAGGAATTTAACACTTAGAATTGCTGTTGGTAACATTTAAATTGACACCCGCTGATGCTTGCCAAAGGGTGTGGGTCGCTAGTATGAAAAAGGTTTCATACCACTGAATGGAGAATAGGTTCGAAAATTTATTGCTTCTGACTCAAGGAGGAGAAACAATCGATGTTCCTGGGAGCGAAAGCCTATGCACCGAATGGTAAGCATTTTTCTACCCTAACCCTTATCCTACCCTAGCCTATCCTCAAGACTCCCCTCCCTGTGGCCTGACCCTAAGACTCCCCTCTATGCAGTCTAACCCTAAGACTCCCCTCCCCGCAATACCCCACATGTATTCCCTTCCCCCCAGCCTGACCCTAACCCTCCCTTCTCCCTAGCCTGACCCTAACCTTCCCTTCTATATAGCCTAACCCTAAGATCCCCCTCCCCGCAGCCTGACCCTAACCCTCCCCTTCTATGACCCTAACCATCTTTTCCTAAGAGCCTAACCCTAACCCCCCCCAACACTAAAAGTTCCCGAAGAGGTTACTCACCTCTCTGGAGCTGACAGTTGCGGGTCTGCAGTGGGTCCTGCAAAAATGAATGGGTGAGTATGATGATTGGCACACTCACCCACTCATTTAAAAAAATTCAAAAAATGGCTGCCTATTCGAAATAGGGTCAGCAGAAAAAGAGCTTTCGGATGTCTCTATTTCTAAAAGCAGCCCATCATAGCAGGGACTGCAACCGCCTTCCAAAATACAATTTTTGGGAAACTCTTTCGGCAGTGTTGACTTTACTTTTGTCAAATTTGTGACTGTCGGAATGGCAGCTGGAACCACTGGGTATAACGAGCAGTGGTGGCAGCGTGCACACTTATCCAATGTCGGGCAAATTGGTAGATCTGAAGTCGGATTGGGTGTGAATGGGGTGTTGGCCCAAAGCTAAACCTTTAACTAAACTTTATTTATTTGGCTATTTTTTTTATGAGCATATTTTAACTATAATTGTCATAAGGAAATTGCAAGATATCATTAAAACAAGCTATAATTAGAGTAAACAAACTCCAAACATATGAGTAATTACATTACAGGCTAATATGTGATTTCCTGAAGCAATTACTCTCCGGTTGACCTTGCTACCTCTGTTCCCTAATTTCTTCATTGTAAATGAGTCACAAGGCCTTCCATGAACTGTGGCAACTAGACTACAGCTGAGAAAAGAAACAGCCCATATAGATTGTGCATTTAATTGAATGAAAATCGCCATTGAGATTTTTTCAATGTTACACATACAACGCACTGTATTCACAAAGGTCGCTTTGACGAACTCGCAGTAAAATCGCCATTAAATCGCCATTTAGCAATTTGCCCTTGCCTAGAGGCGATTTAGGGAAAAATCACCATGCGAGCCAGGAAAACACATGTCAATCTATTTGACATGTGTTTTTCTGTGTGTCAAATCCAACCGCAGCATGCTTGAAAGCCTTAGCCATGCTGTGCTGATAGAACTACAAGGCTAAGCATTGCTTAGCCTTGTAATAATATCAGCGTAGGCATGGTAAGACTTCTAACCATGCCGCGTGTGTAGTGGTTGTAACAAAAAAAAACAGTCTGCAGAAAACATACAGTTACACATTACTATAACATACAGTTACACATAAAACAGTCTGCAGAAAACATAGTTACACATTACTATAAGTGTCTATGTGAAATAAACATTTTCCCTGACTAATATTTCCCCCTAATGTGTGCACTTACCTTCGGTAGCCACCGTGTCCTATACTAAATGTATTGCAATGTACTGTGTGGTGCAAAAAAATAAAAAAAGTTTTTGTCACTCACCGTTTGCTGTCATCACTCTTATGAAGACTTGCTTGATGAGTTGAATCTTCTCAAGTTGCTTAGAGACTGTCCTCCAGTTGATAGAAGTGTCATCCCTGGTGTTCGGTTCTGCTCCTCGGCCTCTTCAGTACTTGACACGCGGACAGGCTCCTTCTTCTACTTCCGTGGCACTAACAATGACCATTCGGTCGCTAGGGGGCAGCCTTTCATATTAATGATGACGTCAGTTACACTAGGGGCTCTAGTGTTTCTAGTGTCTTACCATGCTGACGCTGATATTACTACAAGGCTAAGCAATGCTTAGCCTTGTAGTTCTATCAGCACAGCATGGCTAGGGCTTTGAAGCATGCTGCACTTGGCTTTATTTTTAAAAAACCCGCAAGTTGACACGAATTTTCCAAGGACAATTTACCCCTTGCAAAATCGACACAAATCGCAGACGACTCGCAGCCTAGTGAATTCGGTGAATTCACGCTGCAAATCGCCTGAAATTTGCGGCGACATCCAACAAATTAAAATCATTGGAAAAAATCGCCTTTTGTAAATATCGTCTGTCTCTATTTCAAATTGCAGCCATTTTAGATTTTTTTTTTTATGAATGGACTCCATTGCACCATTGGAGAGGTGAGTTACCTCTCCGGAGACTTTTAGGCTTAGGGGGAGGGTTAGGGTTAGGCTCTGGGGAAGGGAGGGTTAAGGTTAGGTTCAGGCTGCGGGTAAGGGAGGGTTAGGGTTAGGGTGATAGAAGGGACAGGTTAAGGTAAGGGTTAGGGAGAGGGTTGGAGATAGAATCCTCACTTACCTTTCGGAGCACCGTGCTATGCCTCATTGAGTTCGAAACTAGGGCCGATCTCGACGGGGACCCACACCCTCTTCTATGTCTATGTTCCTATCTATTGGGAAGGATGTAGTTGTCGCGACAGTGCCATTTTTAAGCATTGATACAGCAGACAGTTTAATCGCAGATGCATCAAATGCTTTTAAATAAAGAATATTAATAAAAAATGCTCTTATTTAGAAAATGTACCCATTACTGGTTAGGGTTAGGATACAGGACAAAGAGGGTTAGGGTTAGGCAGCAGAGAGGGTAGGGTTAAGGTTAGGCAGCAGAACAGGAATGATTAGGGTTATGGTTAGGTTGCAGAGAGAGGAGAGTTAAGGTTAGGCTTTAGAGAGGGGAGATTTAGGGTTAGGAAAAGGGGAGGATTAGGGTTAGCTTGTGGAAAAGGATGGTTAGGGTTTGGATCATGAAAACTTACCTGTTGCTGTTGCACTCTTCGTAGAGACAGCTGTTGCAGGAACGACGCCGTCTCTCTGGCAGAGGCCGAAAACTGGCGTCAATCATCGCTTCAGTGCCGCAAAGTTATCTGTTGAAAGACAAATCATCAGAGCATTAATCTACACCCCAGTTGGTAGATGTGCCTTTGAATCTGGTTTAAAATTATCCAGTGCAATGCTAGTAGTTAACCTATAGCATTACTACCATCATTTTATTACTCTATAAGTAATAGAATATCATAATAATCATCAGAGATCTACACCCCAGTTGGTAGATGTGCCTTTGAATCTGGTTTAAAATTATCCAGTGCAATGCTAGTAGTTAACCTATAGCATTACTACCATCATTTTATTACTCTATAAGTTAAGT
>WWET01008734.1:22730-34534 GCA_011038615.1 Limnodynastes dumerilii
AGGGGCAGCAGATGAAGGAGGACAGTATGTGATGTAGGGGCAGCAGCTGAAGGGGGACAGTATGTGATGAAGGGGCAGCAGGGTATATAGGTGGCACAGTATATGATTAAGGGACACAGTATGTGATGAAGGGGCAGTGTATGGTAAAGGTGGCACAGTGTATGATGAAGGGTATTATGATGCTCTTGTATTAAAAATCAAGCAACATTATTTTTCCAAAATCTGAAGTTTTGAAGTTGAATTAAAATAATTAATAATATAGGATTTCCTTCATTTCAAATCAAAGGGGTAACGTTGGTGAATCTAAATATATTTTGGGGTAAAATATAAAAAAGTTCCCTGACCCCTGCTCTAGAGACACACATGGGGGGAGATTGGATGGCTTTAGAGACGCACAAGAGGGCAAGAAAGGCTGGATGGAGGTATATTTAATATGTGTAGATTTCTATATTTTATTAGTTAATTCCTCATGTAGTTTTACTTTCAGAAATTTGCTTTAATTGAATGTAATCCAGTAAATTGTTTTGTGTATTTGTATGTGTATTGTATAGCAAAAACTAGGTTGAAATGTGTATTATATGGTGATAACTAGGATGCAATGTGTATTGTTGAAACAGTCTGTGGGTGTAACAGATTATACGCAGATAATTTTATTTGTTTCATTGATACAGCCATCCTCCGGCCATGACTTTTTGACGACACCCATTGACTTATTGGTGGGCCCCCGTAAAAATTAGTAGATGTCCCGTTTTGAGGAAAAAAAAAAATGGTCACGTTAGGCATGCCACAGCAGCCTCCGGGGTTCCTTACGTGGGTGGGAAACCTCTGTGCGTATTTTCCCTCCTTAAGAGGGGATACAACTTGTATGTAACTCTGTACGTTAGGGTGTAGCATCTCTACGCAAGCCGATTATAGCCATTGTGGGCGGAGGGAGGCATTTAAATTGTACAGTATGGCATGGGTGAGGCACTTACGTACGATAATGCATTACATAGGACCTGAGATACGGAAAAAATTAAGGCAGGGTTCTGAATCAGCTAAGTTACGTGTATGCGAGGGGAGTGCCCGGGGGAGGGCATTATCTTTAGTGTTACGAGAATGGTTCCAGGGCGTGGAGTCTATGCTATCGGGTGGTATTCCCTAGAGCCCCTGATGGTGGGGTTGGACTTGGCTGCGCCCCAACAACAGGTCGCAACCCCTGGAACCGAACTCTTGTAGGAAATGGACACTAACACAGAGATAGAGGAAAATAGCAGAGGAACAGATCAGAGGATGAATACACCAGGTAACCCGTAACCAGAACTGGACAGGACAGAGGTGCTAGAGGTGAGAATGAAGCACTGAAGGTAAACCGGAACAGGCTAGATGCAGGTACACAGACCGGACGGGGTGACTCCGTAATTACCAGTGGGAGACTGGAATTCCGGGGGAGCGGAACAAATGCCAACACCGAACCGGGGTAAAGATACAGGAGAAAATGCAGAGCACACTCAGGAAAAAGGTGGTGAAAACTACTACTGAGGTATAGTCTAGAAAGGTGGGTACAGGGACCCAAACACACTGGAGATAGGTGGGAAAATCTACAACAATGCTATAGTGTAGAAAGGTGGGTGCAGAGACCCAAACACACTGGAGATAGGTGGGAAAATCTGCAACAGTGGTAGGAGCTATAGGTAGGTTCAAGGACCTAAACACTCTGGAGATCTGGAGATGGGTGGAGAATCTACAACAGAGGTGAGTGCAGGTAGAGGGCACAGGGATCTGTCACACTGGAGACTGGTAGAGAGATCTACAACAGTGTATAGGGCACATGGGGAGGCACAAGGAGTTCAGGCTGACAGGCAAGAGAGCTCTGAATCCACAAAGCAACAAACAGGGGAAGCACTCACACTGACACTCACTAAACTGGGAAGGCAAAAGGAGGCAGGACGGGCTGGGAGACAGACAACCAGAAGGGAGATCACACAGAAGGGTTGCTGGAGAGGGCACTCATAAATCGCAAGGAATATCAGGAAAGACGGACCGTAGAAACGAATATAACCGGCGCTGAGCAGCGGGGGAGAGCAGACTGTAAAAAAGCTGCCGCCAATCAGAGCGGCAGCTGAGCGCGCGCACAGCACAGATTGGCTGGCGTCCAGATCACTAAACAACAATCTGGACGCTCGGCCGGGGAGACGCATCGGCAGGGTGACATCATGGTAAACAAAGAGGCGCGCTTTACATGCTGCTATGTGACGGGAGGCATGTAACACTTAGTAATGCGTAACTTTGGTACGCTTGCTTATGTAAATCGATCGTAAGTCTGGATCAGGCCCATTGACAGCAATGGGTCTGATCTAGACCTACGCACATGATACACCCTTGTGCGTAGCGTATTTACGCCAGCATACCTACGAAGCACTCCCCTAGGCTCTCCCCTCGGTCGTCCTTATTTATGCTGTCTTAAGATGACCAAACCCTGCCCTAACTTTTCTGAGCGTAACCGCAGGCATCCGTAGGCTCCTTGTTTATTTACAACGCTTAATACGCCCATATTGTACGATTTAAATGCCTCACCCTGCCCTCGAAGCATAATTACGGCTTTCGTATGGCTGGTACGCAACTTTGTGTGTTGTTGCAAAGCCGGTACGCTCAAGGCCCATACGCTCGTATGCGTAACATCTGCTGCGTACATGCGTAGTAAGTACTAAAGGGCGCTTTTACGCTTACGTAAAGCGTAAAAACACGGGCGGGCGTAGGTATGGATCAGGCCCAATGTGTTTATAACAACGCTCAACATGCATACATGGAGCGCAAGTGCTGTTTTAAGCTATCAGCCTCTGACAGCTTCTTTCAGGCAGACGGGCCCACTAGCTCCACCCCCAATACAGCATGGCTTCACCCAGTCCCATCCATTCAGGCTCAAGCCTTGCCCCTTTGCTATGGGGCCATGTTCCACCCCTGTATGCTTCTGTCATGAGAAAAAAAGGACACCCATGTCATTCACCTGTGTGTGCATGTGTTATGGGCAAAGGATAAATAGGATTGAAACCTGTCTATGGTCTCCAGGGAATCTTACCTTTCCCTAGCTAGGAAAGGTGTGGTAAGTAGCTCTCTTTGTATGGCTACAAACACATAAGAAATAGGAAAAATCAATTACACATTTACACAAGAATGCAAGATAAACAGTAGATTAAAAATTCACTGTAGACCATAGTTGCCGACTCTCCCGAAACGTCCGGGAGACTCCCGGAATCCAGGGAGATCTCCCGGACTCCCGGGAGAGGACCCCTTTCTCCCGGAGACAATAGAATGTCCGGGAATAGCATTATTCCCGGACACTGTATTGTCACATACATAGTGCCCGGACCGCTGCATCCGGACACTGTGTATGTGTTGCTATGGGTTTGGAGGCACATGATGGGAGATACTGAGGGGGGGCTGGAGGCACATGATGGAAGATATTGAGGGGGGGCTGATACTTTGCAGGACATCCATGCACAAACCCTGGCAACGCAGGGACCTCCCCCGGTGATGCAGGGACCTCCCCCGGTGATGCAAGGACCTACCCCAGTGATGCAGGGACCGCCCCCGGCGACACAGGGACCTCCCCCCGGCGATGCAGGGACTTGCTTTTTACTTTTCTCCCTGAAATGACTTTTCAAAAGTAGGCAACCATGTTATTATATTTGTTTGTTTCTCCATGTTCACAGCTTTTCAGGTACCCTAGTGTGTATTGTATTTGTCAGATTTCTCTGTTCCTTATTCATATTGTCTCCTGTCTGTTTCTTACTGTTCATTTCATTCCTGTATTCTGAGTCATTGTGTATTGTCAGTTTCTCCCTGTATCTCTGCATCTTGCTTCTGTGTCCTGTCAGCTGCTATATCCAGTTCCATGTCTTCTCACCTGTGGCTTCTTTCTCTGTGTCTCTATCTTGTTTCATCCTGTCATTCCACTTCTACCTTCGATCTGCCTCCTTACTGCTTGTATTCTCCCTGTACTTATGTGTCATATGTGTCCCATTCTAGTTACCCTCTGTTGTTTATCTGTGTCTTCAGCTCTTCCTTGTTTGTCTCTGTGTTCTGTTCATGTCTCATGTCTCATATATCTCACCCTCCTGTGTCACTCCCTGTGTTAGATTGTATGTTTATCCATCTGTGACTTTGAGTTTCCTCCTAATAAACTTCACTTAGTATCCAGTACTTCCGTATTTACTTTGTGTCAGGTCCTTGGCATATCCCAGAGTTGTGATAGATTGATCCAGCCCAAAAAATCATGGAGACCACCAGGGATTATGCATTCATTGCCTCTACAAATCTACTTCCTGTTCCCCAGGACTCTGGGGTACTTTCTACTCCCGATGTTCAACTCCTCCGTGTCTTGCGTACTGAGATCCTGTTGCTTCGCTCCCAGATGTCACAGATCCTCCTGTATCTACCTGAACTTTTGGGAAAATTGTCTGCCATGTCCACTGCTGAAAATCCATTCCCTGCACATTCCTGTGGTTCCTGCTCCTCAGAACTACCACCTTTTTCGGAACAGTCTCTTCTGGTCTCACAAGCAGCCTCCATGGGTTTCATCTGTATCACAATCTGCTGAAGGACCCAAGTCAAGAGTGTTCCCACCATTAGGGGCTCTGGCAAAAACCAGTCCTGCAGTTAGACTCCACGTTCAGACAGACAGTCCCAAAACTCCTGAGTTTATCCCGGTGGCATTTATGGCCACCACAGACTAAACTTCAGTCCACATCTAAGGGTGGATACCATCCTCCTCTCACGATGCAGGAGTGCAACTTTCGGAGGAACTCTCATCTCTGCATATACTGTGCTAGTCCGGAACATTTTGTTTCCTCTTGCCCAGTCCGTAAACCCAGGAGCTCACAAAAAATTAGTGGGCCACTCAGTTCAGCAACCCCAGGCGGGGTGTCCAGTTCAGCAACCCCAGGCGGGGTGTCCAGTTCAGCAACCCCAGAACATGGTGGAGAATACTGAGGGGAGCTGCAGGCACATGATGGGAGATACTGAGGGGGGCTGGATACTTTGCAGGACACCCATACACAAACCCTGGCAACGCAGGGACCGCCCCCTGGCAATGCAGGGATCCCCCCCGGTGATGTAGGGACCGCCCCCTGGCAACGCAGGGACCGCCCCCGGCGACACAGGGACCTCCCCCGGCGACACAGGGACCACCCCTATGCTTTTTACTTTTCTCCCTGAAATGACTTTTCAAAAGTAGGCAACCATGCTGTAGACTGACCCTGATTATTGTACAGGACACAATATCCAACACAAACACACTGCAACAGTTACATCACAACACAGGAAATTGGTAATCCTATTGATAACAGTGAGGTCACCAAAAACCAGAGAACAATATATTTGGCACAAAGCATTTAGAAGAACAAAAGCTTAATACAAATTCTCAGGCTGTCAGTATCTAGCATAGGCAAGGTCGTTTATCATCACAGCAAGCCTGGCAGCTTCCTTCACAATATTTACAAATACTCACCCCTCCTGCGAGGTCCCGCGATGAGCCGCCGGGTCCCCTCAGTACTTCACATGCATGAATGAAGTACTGCACATGCGCAGTAGCTCTCATTCGGGACATGGAAAAATTTCAGTGTCGACATGAGAAACACTGCACATGTGCAGTGTATTCATGCCGGGACCGGACAGCTGCAGCCCGACGGAACGACCGGACAGGTGAGTTTATTAATATTTACATACTTTTTCTTTTTTTATTGATTTTTTTTTGTACTTAAAAAAAAATATATATATTTTATTTACTCGGGAAGTATTTCTATGTGTTCCGACTGTCTCCATATACATACCCCACTTTTCCTCCCCCTAATAACAGCTATTAGGGGGAGGAAAAGAGGGGTATATGGGGACATCGCTGGAATACTTACCACTGAGTCTGATGCCAGGAGCGGAGTGTAAAACTCTGCTCATTTATTTTGTAAATATGTGACACTTCATTTAAATGCGATAGGGTCAGTTTTGAAGTGAAAACTGGCCCTATCGCATTAAAATGATCTTTGTAAATAGAGCTCACAATATGGTGGCCGGGTGTGTGTTGCCCCTGCAAATGGCCCCTTTTTGAATGGGCTGTTTTTGCTAGGAAATTGATTGCTTTTGCCTTTGCAATCAATATAGTGGAGATAGAAGATGCAGCGCCAAATGGTAAGTAAAAATGTAAGACTCCATTTCCCGCAGCCTAACCCTAAGACTCCCCTCCCTGCAGCCTAACCCTAAGACTCCCCTCCCTGCAGCCTAATCCAAAGACTCCCTCCCTGCAGCCTAACGCTAAGATTCCCCTAACTGCAGCCTAACCCTAAGACTCCCCTCCCTGCAGCTTAATCCTAAGACTCCCCTCGCTGCAGCCTAACGCTAAGACTCCCCTCCCTGCAACCCAACCCTAAGACTCCCCTAACTGCAGCCTAACCCTAAGACTCCCCTCCCTGCAGTCTAACCCTAAGACTCCCCTCCCTGCAGCCTATCCCTAAGACTCCCCTCCCTGCAGCCTAACCCTAAAACCCCCATCCCCGCAGCCTATCCCCAAAGACTCCAGTCCCCTTTGTCTAACCCTAAGACCCCCCTCCCCAAGCTTTTTCAGTGTTTGAACAAACCAGGCAGGTACGGTCTATTTCACTGTTAGAATCCAGGGGGGTAGCTATGACCTTCCCCTTCCAGCGCACTTATGCATATTGTTGCATAGCTCACAACATTTATAATCCCGTGAGACAAAATAGCACCTGCCTCACTTCCACCCAAACTCCACTCACAAATGACTAATTACGACAAATTCCACCCCTTTGATGGGACAAAATTCAAATCTGTTCTGCCACAATAGGAACAGTTGGGAGGTAAGCTGGTGGAGAAGAAGACATTTTTTTTTACCTCTTGTGTGTATAGGGTGTCCAGAATTCTGGACACGGTTATAACAATTTTCTCAAAGAATTGACAAGTTAAAGAGTCACCCAGATTTTCTTGTGTTTCACATCATCAGCACTAAAAGTTTGAAAATAAGAGAAGATCAGGTGGAAAGTTACACCTGGGCCAAACCATATTGACTTGCATGCAGGGAAAAAACTTTTTTTTGCTTTTTGCACACAGATACTGACCAGCTTTACTTTTACACTGTTATTTAGGGCTGAAACATCACCTATCAACTCTAATGCTGTTTGCAAGTGAGTAGGGTGCATTTGCAGGCAAAAACAATGTAGCAAAACAAATGCCGCACACTCTCCACTCTGGAGTCAGTAGAGGGCGCACCGTTTGGATGTGGTGAATTGCTATAAGCTACCAATAGCAACAATAATTAAATACAGCTCCTAATTAGAAGACCATTTACTAAGCTGCAGGATAGAAAAAGTAGAGATGTTGCTTATAGCAGCCAATCAGATTCTAGTTGACATTTTATAGTATGTAATAGGAAAGTGAGAGCTACAATCTGATTGGTTGCTAAGGGCAAACCACGAGCCTCAAGACACTTGCGGCAGATTTGCAGGCTGTCCCGGGATAACAGGAGAACTACCCAAATTTCAGGAGTCTCCCAGATATTACCTGCATAACTGCAGGTAAATTCCGTACGTTAACCTCTGCAACAGAATTTATGATCCAGAATTGTGTACATGCCAGTTGAAAGCACACCCCCTGAACGCACCTCGAAAGTACAGGCCTTATACATGCAAATGTTACATCCAGCAGCGCTGGGACCGGAGCTTACCTTCGGTTCCATCGACGCTGCGTCTTCTATCCCCTCTCTGCTATGTACCGTACATGCTGCTGACGGCATGTAAACAATTCCACGTGTCCAGCAGCGGGCGCGCGCTCTGTCCTCTCTGTCTTATGCTGTTTCCCCGCTTGGAGAAACAGCCTATCAGTGTCTCTCTGTTCTGGCTGCTGGCCTATCAGGAACCAGCAGCCTCTATTTAAAACTCCTTTCCCCAGTTCCTGGCGCCGATTATAGCTTCTGTTTTCAGTGCTATAGTCTGCTAATTTCTTGTGTGCCTAGTGCTCTTGCCTAGTGAACTGACCGTTGAGTGCCCTTTATACTGATCCTATTCCTGCCTGGTTATTCTAGTGTATCTCGCTCCCTCTCTCCCACCTTCGTGTATTTATCCTTTCCCATTTGCCTGCCCTTTTCCCTGGTGCGTATGTCTCTGTTACCCCTTGGGGGGTCCCGCTGGATGCCTGTGCATGTATATGCCCTTGTCCGTCTTGTCTCGTCCCGTGAACCATCTTCCGTCCGCCGTACGTTGTTCAGTGTTAATTGTCGTCCGTCGCAGGTCAGTTCCAACCGACCTGCCCTGCTCCCTCTTTTCTTGAATTCATCTCTTCCCTGGTTTGGGTACTCACCTCTGGTGTCTTGTTTCTCTGTTTCGCGGGTCTGGTTCAACGGGGTACAACCAGGTTATTGGGCCGCAGCCAAATCCATCCCCACCATCAGGGGCTCTGGTGAAAACCCCCCGATAATAAAGTTTATGTACCCCGGCAGCCGACTCGGCCACGCTACCTTATTCTCCCGTGGTCACCCTGGTACTCACCAAGGTAATCCCGAGGTACCACTCCGAACCACTGATCTTTTCACGACCACTCCAGTTCTCATCCAGTTAAACCCGGAGTGTCGTAACAGCAGAACCCTACTTTAAGTCTAATCATGCAGAAGGCCCACCTACGGAATGGTGGATTGCACGCAATGGGCTTCGGAACACCATTTCTGTACGATTACCATTCCGTGTTCTACCCACCATGTGTATGTTATACGCATACCTCCCAACATTTAAGAGCCGGAAAACGGGACAAATAATCTGTCTCACCCAAGCTCCGCCTCTTCCCCATCCAAGCCCTGGCTCCACCCCACTCAAGCTCTGCCTCTGTCTCGAATATTTTGTATAGACTTTCTAAGACAAATGGAAATTCTACCATCACCCTAACCATCACCTTCACCCTGCTTCTGCCTTCGTGACCAGGGGACATCATAACCCTCTCATGACAGGATCTGCACAATTTGTTTGTAAAAAGATGATTTATTAGAATTGCTGGGTATTCACACAATGCAAGCTCTTAACAGCTGTGAACAAGTACCGTAATAAAACAAAATAAAGGTGTTATCTGACAAGCCCAGAGGTAACAGGGCCTGAATCACAAGCTTGTAATCTCTAGGACAATGGAGCGTATACTAAAGGCTAAAGAGTTATATATTACATATTGGCCCAGCCATATTCAAGTAGTAAAACACATTTTACAGGCTGCGTGACCTGCTAAATGAGCTTTGTTGTTTGGGGGTCAGAGGGATGTTTGAGTATGAGTATAATTAATATGACATAATTAATATTAAGGTAACAGAAAGTTTTAAAAGCAATTTGACATTTGTCCAATCCTCTTCAGATCCAACTCCCAATCAGACTGTTTACACATTCCTACACCCAATCCATGATACACACTGTCCAATTTTACAGCAGATACAACACCCAATTCATGTACACACTGCCCAATGTTACAGATGATACAACACACAATCCATGATACACAATGTCCAATGTTACAGCAGATACAACATCCAATCCATGTACACACTTGTCCAATGTTACAGCAGATACAGCACCCAATCCATGTACACACTGTCCAATGTTACAGCAGATACAATACACAATCCATGATACACACTTGTCCAATGTTACAGTAGACACAACACACAATCCATGATACACACTTGTCAAATTGTCTTCAGACCAAAACTGTCTACACAATCCTACAGGAGACCAGGGTGGCAGATACAAGACCCAATTAATGATACACATTTTTCCAACTCTTGTAAATTGGTCGGGTGATTCGTGGTCAAGTCTAAGCAAGTTTAAAAATCAGACAACCAGGATTGGATGTATTGTGCAGTCATGCATTTATGGCGTCCACACTGATCCAATGTCTGACCAACTAGACAGTTGGAGGTTGGATTGGACACAGATTGAATGTCTGTACATAGCTTTATAATACATGAGAGGTTTGAGAGATACTTAAAGGAGGGGAGACAGATTATAACTTTATACGGTGCTCTACAGCTATTTACGGTTCATCACAGAAGTAAATAAACTAAACACCAGATTGCCATCTTAGCTCTGTGACTACTGTGTGCTGAGAGCCCAATGCCAATCAAGGGTTTCTGATATTTTAGAAACAGTTTTAAAAGTTAAAATTTTCAGTACTTAAAAACTAAACATTCCTCTAAATTCTTTAGAATGGATATTCTATTTCAAAAATGATACAGTCACCAGCTGAATAACAATCTGGATAAAGGAATGTGCTACTGGGAAGGGTAACCCTCTATTTCCCTGTTCTCAATAGCTACAGGCTGCGGAGAGTAAATTAGGGTTAGGCTGCAGTGGGTAAAATGTTAGGGTTAGGGCTTAAGGGGAAGGTTAGAGTTAGGCTGCAAGACATGGAGGGTTAGGCTGCGGGGCATGGAGAGTTAGGGTTACAGCTGAAGAAGGGGAAGGTTAGGGTTAGGCTGCAAGGCATGAAGGGTTAGGGTTAGGCTGCAAGGCATGGAGGGTTAGGGTTATGGCTGAAGAAGGGGAAGGTTAGGGTTAGGCTGCAAGGCATGGACGGTTAGGGTTAAGCTGCAAGGCATGGAGGGTTAGGGTTAGGCTGCAAGGCATGGGGGGTTAGGGTTAAGCTGCAAGGCATGGAGGGTTAGGAATAGGCAACGGGGCATGGAAGGTTAGGGTTAGGCTACAAGGCATGGAAGGCTAGGGTTAGGCTGCGGGGCATGGTGAGTTAGGGTTAGGCTGCAAGGCATGGAGGGTTAGGAATAGGTTATGGGGCATTGAGGGTTAGGGTTAGGCTACAAGGCATGGAAGGCTAGAGTTAGGCTGTGGGGCATGGAGGGTTAGGGTTAGGTTGCTGGAAACAGAGGGTTAGGAAAAGGCTAAAGGTAGGGTTAGGTAAAATGTTCCAGCCCTCTCGTGTAAGAAAGCAATCATAATTTATTATTTAAAGTTTGTTAGCTTATTATAAACAAAAATACAGATTATTCTGATACCAGCAAAGCAGCATTTTCCTTTGACCAACATCTAATATATTTATTTTCTTTTTATAATAATCTGTGAATAAACAGAAAACAAAGTTACGATGCTGTAATAACTAAAGCTTTGCAGCATTTGTCCTATAAGAAGCAAGCGGAGGACAGGAATAAGTAGAGCAGAGTAAACATCTTACAAAACCCTTGACCAAAAAAAAAAAAAAAAGGTAAAAATTAGAATGAATTCATATTAATACTATTGTTGTAAGTTCTTGCTCAGCCATCCGCACACCTTGATAAAGGAAGGTTAGCCATAAGCATACAATGAAATCCAATCAAAAAAATTGCATGTGACTGATCACATGGCTGCCTGTAAACGAGGTCAGCTGTCAAGGTGTAGTGTCAGCTGATGCAAAAGGCTACTGAATTCAAGCAGCAGTTAAGGCGTCTAAAATAACTGACAAGGATATATGGACATTTTAGCTGCTGTGTAGAGTTTTATGATCAGGTTTATATATATAAAATGCAAGTCAAAACTATTTGTAACCACTTTATTTGTTATGTGCAGCAATGAATTTATGTTTTGTCAGGGAATGCATACCCTCCAACATTATTTAATGGAAAATAGGTACACCTTGGGGGGCGTGTCTGTGAAGGAGCATATCTGTGAAGGGGCATGGCTTGATCATAAATCTTTAATCTGCTCTCATTTGCATGTGTGACAAGGTGTAAAATCTAATTTTACACCTTATCATATGAGTATAGTACTCATAGGAGAGGGTCCTGTCACTATAGTATCACA
>WWET01008735.1:6846-17109 GCA_011038615.1 Limnodynastes dumerilii
GGGGGGAGTCAAGTAAATTGTATTCTTTGCATGCAGGGATATATCTTTGAATTGCTTACTGAAAACAGATACTGATCAGCTTTACTATCACACTGTTATTTAGACTTGGGCTGGGAAATATCACTTTTCAACACTAGTACTGTTTGCAACACATGAAATATGACTCCCCTGCAATCAACATGGTTTTGCCCAGGAGTGACTTTAAGTTCTTATTTTAAGAAGATTCTTAAGTGTGAATCAGGTCCATTGTTATGATTTTATCAGCTCCTTAAAAACTACTGTTTTTGAATCATAACTAAAACAAAAAAATTATTGCATTAAGTCTAGTAGCTTATAGCGGTGCTATATTATTATTATAATTATTATGTCACGTTCAATGAATTGGTGGGATCAGCTCCGGGTTTCAGGGAATTAGAAAACTGAGCTGGTGTAAATTGGAAACTAGCCGGTTTAATGTAGGACGGGTGCATACAGAATAAAATGATGAATAAACTAAATAGACAGTCTTGAAAGCAAACTGATCAATGGAGTGAGGGATAACCGGTGACGGCAAAATGACTGAACCTGACTTGAGTCTTGGTTGCTGGGTAGCTGAAGCAGGGTAGCTAGGTAGCTGGGAAGCTGGGGCAGGGTAGCTGAGTCAGGACTGGAGCAATGCTGGATCAGAACTGGAGCAATGCTGGATCAGAACTGGAGCAATGCTGGATCAGGACTTGAGCAATACTGGATCAGGACTGAGCAATACTGGATCAGGACTGAGCAATACTGGATCAGGACTGGAGCAATAACGCTGGAGAACCAGGCGCCTAGAAGACTAGTAGTTCTGGCAAGGATTGAAGGGTCTGCAGCGTTTAAATAGTGCGCCCCGCGCACTGATTGGCTGGAGGCCTTGAGCAGGAGCTTCTCATTGGTGGACAGCGTCACGTGAGTATGGGCAAGATGGCGGCGCCCATGGTCCGGAGTTCCCGCGGCACCCGACACCAGAATCCACATGGGACGCCGACAGAGGATACGGTGAGTATCTGAGACTGTCACTGACCAAGTGACAGTCTCTGTGTTCCAGAGCTGCGGGACCGCCGGGAAGAAGCCGCGACCAGCCGGAGCGGGTGAGTGCGGTACTTGTGACCGCGTTTTGTGATAGTACCCCCTCCTTTATGGGTGGCCTCTGGACGCCCAATCAGATCCTTGGCGGGAATTTTGGCGAGAAATTTCTTGATCAATCTGGGTGCGTTGACGTCAGAAGCACAGACCCAGGCTCGTTCCTCGGGACCAAACCCTTTGCCGTCTACCAGATATTCAATGTGACCATGGCGGGTTCTAGAATCCACAATTTCTTTAACTTCAAATTCTCCTTCCTGCGTGCCAGAGATTTAGGAAGGTCTCTTAATTAAAATGCAATTTAGGCTAAAGACTTAGTTGCATATTTATTGGATAAATTGTGAAAATGTGAATAAATGTAATTTAACACAGTAGTTCATCAGTGGATTATTGGATACAACAGGCCACCCAGCAGGTATTTAGTATACTTATATCTAACAAATAAATAAGCAGAAAAGCTGTATGATAGAAAAAATAAGGGAGATAGCATAGTGCAACTATAAAGCACATACACAGTATTAATATTATTGCTATAGAAATGTCCCCTATGTGCTTAAACGAGTAATTATAACAACCATCTAGAAAATGGATAAAATTCCTGAATGTGGTATGAATAAAAAAAAAAAGATCTGTTGGGGGGTCACGTGTTCATGTTTAATGTAGTTTAATGTAGTTTTTATGCGGGCAGAGTATATTTGGGAATTTTAAGTAATGGCCATGGCACACTATTTGTCGCAGCGTGCCATGGATAGCAGGACATGCTGCTGATAGTAGTTCCTTTATTTTTACTTTCTTTTTTACAGCTCCGGTAAGCTGCGGCTACACTTACACCATCCCTGAGATGGTGGAAGCGTAGGGCTTGTTAAGCAGCCACTGGACTGACCTGCACAGAATATTTAAATGAGGAAAACTCACCTTTTCTCATTTAAATATTCTAGAAAACCCCTTTTTGCAGGCGGAATCGTATGGTGACGGATACACTACACTCTGCCAGCAATAAGCCTTCCTTGCTCTTTCTGCGCATGCGCAGTTCAACAAAAACGCTGCGCATCCATGTGATTTTCACACGGATATGCCACTCTGAATCAGGTCCAAGAGGTCACTTTCTTCATTCCCAAAATCTGGCTGGCTGGACATAATTACCACACGTGGGAGATATTTACTTCCTAGATCACCTGTGATGTATCTGTAACATTCAAATATGCTAAGGAAAAGTAGCATTTTGTGCAAAAGGTAGATGGGCTTTCTGCTTTATTATCAGCTGCCAATTAAATATTTTAATCTAATTATTTTACTTATGATAATAACCAACCTTTAAGCTCCTTGAACTACAAACTACATCTAGGCAGAGAATGTTTGTCCTCACTTTTTGCGTTTGAAACAAACAGAAAATCTATCTCTACACGCAGAATGTCTTTACATAATGCAATCAATATTTCAAGTCCATATCACTTTAAATATACATCTCACCATAAAGTAATTACTTTCATACAGCCTGCAGGCTAGGGTGATGTATGCAATAAAATGATTCCACACCTGTCACCATGAGGCAAAGGAAAACACTTTTTAAAATGCTGGAGTTCCTGTCATTACTCACTTGAATATGCCATGCATAGTTATTATTGGTTATATATAGAAATACATATTTGATACCTGCCGCTTAGGAGCAGCATTATTTTTAACCTAATAGAATGGATCATACTGGAGGGTCTGAGAATGTGCTGTTGGTCACAGGCAGGGAATATGATTCCTGTCTACAGAAGACTACAGTGCCCACATAATTAAAATAATGAAAATAGCCACATGTGCCACTCAAAAATAAAAATTATTTACAAAATGCCCATAAGATGGCCCAAAAATAAAAATATTTATCTGCTCTGATGGAGGTCCAGTCTTGTAAGCTTTCAATCCGGGGGTTGGCCTTGGGAAAAAAAACCCTATAGAGACGACGCAAACTATGTCCTGCAGGCAGGACATCCCGGCGCTAATGACAGTTCTACTGTCAACTTGGGGTATACTTATACCCTCTGCCAGTGTGGGAATATTTGGAAATATCGCGATGTAAATCGTTATTTCCCACGCTGGCAGTGGGTATAAGTATACCCCAATGACAGTAGAACTGTCATTAGCGCCGGGATGTCCTGCGTGCAGGACATAGTTAGCATCCTCTCTTTAGGGTTTTTTTTTTGCCATGTGGTCGGAGCATTTAAGGCTCTGACTGGTTTTTTTTTGTTTGTTTTTTTAACTTATCCGGCTTTTTATACGGCCAATACAGAGGTGCGCATCCGCTAAAACTCTGGATCAGGTCCACAGTGACTAAGACACAAAGGTTTAGTTTCACTGCATTATCAGGTCTCACAGCTATAAGATGTTCAGGAGAGCTGGGAATCAGTACTTCAGCTTTCCTGGACCCAATCATGTGTAATATACGAGGGTGGATCAATAAGTACCTGTGTTAAGAATGAAGACAAAACATATTCACAAAATATTTTTTATTTTTTTTCCACATAATCTCCTTTCATGGTGTCACAACCCTGACCTCACCTGAGGCTTTCGTGACTTATCTGGGGCTCAAGGGGTTAATCACAACAGCCACCTGGTCTGTTCTCCAATGACTAATGCCCCTTCTCCCACCCCAAATATGACTTATTACCAATGAACTACCACTACCAAGGCTATTCACAGGAGGCTTTCGGTTCTCCTTTACACAAATAAAACACAGTTATGCTTTATCAGAATTATCATCAACCAAGAATTACCTCTTCTGTTACCATTCAGTAGCAGATTCAGAGACATGAACTTATTAATTGATATTTAATCTGATAATAATCACAATGCATAGTTAAAGAGAATAGTAAAATGAACATACAATATGCACAACAGTTTCTTATAGAATAAAAGGGAAAAACCACAGAAAGACTTACACACAAGAACCTTCCGGGTCGGGACAGACCAGAAATCCGGGACACCTCTTCCGTTTTGGAAGTCCCATGAAGTGAACACCGTGGTTGCATCATACACACTTTTTTAAAGACCAGAACCTGCACAGGTCTGGGGTCTGGAGAGAATCTTTTTCCAAAATCTAGCTTTTATGACCCCCCTAATAAACTGATCAATTTACAACAGGGCCCTAACCTTACCACCTTGTTCTGCCCCACTACATTCAAGGTATTTCCATGAATCACCAGACCCTGGCCAAACAGAGGTCACTCTATAGTTTGATATTAATTGATACCCCTGGTATTTGATTATATCCTGACATCTTCCCTTCCTAAAATGGTGACAGGAGAACAAGTCACCTGCATGACTGTTTATCCTGCTCACCTTTCTCATCAGCATAGCCCCTTCTGGATTAACCATCAGCATTGCTGTGATCAGAACCCATTTTGTGCTGTACAGTGAAAGTATATTGCTGCAGGGACAAACTCCACCTGAGCAACTTACCACTGGTCCCAGCAACCAACTGAGGGGATTGTGGGCTATTGTAGAAATGTGTATATCACTTTAAAAGCGCCTCCATAGAAACTGCAGCAACTCTCTCACCTTGGGGTACCCAACCCAGCAAAAGGAACTGTTTACAAAGGCAAATAGGAGGTGAAAAGCGCTTGCCCATGTGATGAAAAAAATGCCAAACAATATATATAATTAATTTGCACATATATAATAAAAGCGGCATACAAGGGTCCCTAACTGAAACTGTGTTGCAAAAAATGTCTTGTAAAAAATGTCCAATCAAAAGAAAGTTCTAAATAAGGTCCTTATTAAAATCCTATGTGGTATTGGATCAAGGTTTCCTCATAGGCATCAATTCATGCAATAAAGGGAGAGACACAATTAATAACCAGCAAGCAAAAATATATCAACCAAAAGGGAATTCAGCCCACTGTTAAAAGGTTAAAAATATATTTACTAAGGTTAAAATTGTAGTGTAACATAAAACATATATCCATGTATTATGACAATCCCAAAATTCACAAGCAAGCGTACTCTATTAGTCCGAGGGTTGGAAGTCAGATGGCGATAATGCAGAGAACAGCCGGGACGTCCAGGAACGGCTGTGCTCAAACTTCCCACGTTACAGACCCAGGGATGGCTGCCTGTATATCGGTAGTCTCTCTTACCGCTGGTCACTTGGATTGTGGTCTATGATCACTGTAAACTCTCTCTCATACAGGTATGGCTGCAGTTTCTTCCGTGCCCAGACAATGACCATGTTAGGACACTCCGGGTTTACCTGCGAAGCACCGGAGTGGTCCAGGCAGAATGTGTAGGATACTCAAGGTTTACCCGTGAAGTACCAGAGTGATCCTAAGGAGAACCTAATGGAGTGAGCGAACAAGCTTCCGGGGTCCGGAGTCTTACCTTTCAGGTGGTTTTCACCAGAGCCCCTGATGGTGGGGATGGACTGAGCGGCCGCTGAAGGCGTGGTCATTCACCGTTGAACTTGGACTTGCGGGAAGATGATAGAATAGACACCCAACGATGAACCCCAAAAGAGGACAAGAACTAACGAATGTTAGGGGGAGCAGAACCAGTAGGAAGAGACCCACCAGTGACAAACAAACGGCAAACACAGAAACGTGGCACTGAGGACTAAAGCAGATCACGGGACAAAACTAGACTGACTAGGGTTTACGCTCACACTAACACTCAGAGGTATCTCCTAAGAGGTTACACACACTAGCACTCAGGTAAGTATAGGTACTGCAGATAAGGTAGGTACAAATAGGGGTAAGAGACAGGGATGGATACACCAAGTAATAAAGGGCAGGAAACAAGGCAGGTAAGTGGGTCAAACAGCAACAGTTCACTAGGCAGAAGCACTAGGCACACAGGTAAGTAGCAGGTCACAGAACTGAGGAACAGACTCTATAACCGGCGCAGAGTAATGGTAAGTAGGCTGTTAAATACTGTCAGCTGTCCTGTGATAGGACAGCCCAGGAAACCCTGCCCCCAAGCCAAGATGCGTTTTATAGGTAAGGAAGTGCATAAGAGCCAGAGAAGACAGAGTGCGCGCCTAATAGGAAGACGGCGTGCACGTGGATGGTTACTAGGTCGCTGTAACCATGCTGCCTGTCGGCCGGGGAATCCCCTGAGACGCGCCGCAGGAATAGAGGTAAGCAGGTAGTACAGGGAGGGAACCGGCAAATACAGCTTGCCGTTAGACGGCAGCTGTAACAGTACCCCCCCTTGACGAGGGGTTATGATACCCCTATGGCCAGGTTTGTTGGGGAATTTCTGATGAAAGAGTCTTTTGAGTTTTTCAGCATGAAGATCTTCGGCTGGCACCCACGATCTTTCCTCTGGACCATATCCTTTCCAATGGATGAGGTAGAGAATTTTATTGCGAACCTTCTTAGAATCCAAAATGCTTTCTACTTCATATTCTTCTTCTCCATTAATGATGGAAGTTCTTCTTTTACAAGTGTGTGATTTGTGAAATCTTTTTGAGAATCTGACAGGTTTCAATAATGATGCATGAAAAGTAGGTGGAATCTTGAGATTACGGGGAAGAGCTAATCTGAAAGCTACTGGGTTGACTTTTTTAATAATGGAGAATGGTCCAATAAAGCAAGGTCCGAGTTTCTTAGAGGGTTGTTTGAGTCTAATATTCTTTGTAGACAGCCAAACTTTTTGTCCTACTTTGAATCTACATTGAGTGCGATGTAAGTCCACCCTACGTTTGGTCTCGGAAGCCACAGAACGTAGACAGCAATTGACATTTTTCCAGATCTTCATGCATCTGAAGCAGTTACTGACGGCAGTTCTGGGGGTGGTAGAACAGGTCAGCAGGGCATTAGCCTTAGGATGAAGGCCATAAACACAATAGAAAGGAGACATAGATGTGGAAGAATGATGAGCGTTGTTGTAGGCGAACTCTGCCCAGGGAATATTTTCTGACCAGTCCACTTGATAGGTAAGTACATAGAAGCGTAAATATTGCTCCAGGGATTGGTTGACCCTTTCAGTCTGACCGTTGGACTGCGGGTGGTATCCTGAAGATAGATTAATCTTGATTCCCAGAGTTTTACAGAATGATCTCCAAAAAGCAGCGATGAACTGTGATCCCTGATCGGACACAATCTCCCTGGGCAGACCATGAAGCCTAAAAACATGTTTAATAAACAGTTTGGCAAATGTCTGAGCAATAGGAAGTCCTTGTAACAGAATAAAATGTGCCATTTTACTGAACCTGTCTACCACCACCCAGATAGTAGTGAAACGTTGCGAGTTAGGTAGATCTGTGATGAAATCCATGGACAAGTGTGTCCATGGACATTCCGGAATGGATAGTGGTAAAAGTGGATCAAAGGGTGGAGCTCGTGGGGTTTTGTTCTGGGCACACAAAGGACATGATTCCACAAATTCTTTCACATCTTGGAACATGGATGGCCACCAGACGGAACGATGAAGAATCTTTAAAGTTTTCCGTATGCCTGGATGACCCACAGACCTGCAAGAGTGATTCTCCATCAGGACATGTCTCCTGAGTCTGTTGGGGACAAACAGACGACCATTGGGTCCTTGTCTTGGAGCTTGAGTTTGAGCAGATAACTCATCTTGAAGATCTTGAGTAAGACCGGCCATGATGGATGAAGGTGCAATAATGGGCAAGGGAGGGAGGGAGGGACCATGCTCAGGAAGAAATGACCAAGATAAGGCATCAGCCCTGTGATTGAGAGAGCCAGGTCTGTATGAAACCTTGAAATTGAATCTTGTGAAGAATAGGGCCCAGCGAGCCTGGCGAGGATTGAGGCTTTTGGCAGATTGAATGTAGGCAAGATTCTTGTGATCGGTAAGGACCAGAATTTCATGAACAGAACCTTCAAGCCAGTGTCTCCATTCTTCAAAAGCCATTTTTATGGCTAGTAATTCCCAATTTCCAATATCGTAGTTTCTTTCAGCTTGAGTAAATTGTTTTGAGAAGTACGCACAAGGATAATATTTAGAATCCTGAGGGTCTTGTTGCGAAAGTACTGCCCCTGCTCCAACGTCAGATGCGTCGACCTCAATGACAAAAGGTAGATCCGGATTGGGATGTTTCAGGACAGGAGCCGTAGTGAAGGCTAGGTTCAAATTTTTGAAGGCTCTTTGTGCTTCTGGCAGCCATCTGGCGGGATCCGCCCCTTTTCTGGTAAGTGCAGCAATGGGAGCCATTAAGATGGAAAAAGATCTGACGAAGCCTCTGTAATAGTTTGAAAAGCCCATGAAGCGTTGTATAGCTTTGAGATCCGTAGGTTGTTTCCAATCAAGGATGGCCTTGACCTTATCCAGATCCATGACAAATCCATGAGGGGAAATGACTTACCCCAAGAATGTGACACTGCAGACCTCGAACTCGCATTTTTCGATTCTTGCGTACAACCTGGCTTCACGAAGGCGGGATAATACCTGTTTAACGTGATCACGGTGTTCTTCAAGGGAGGGAGAGAAGATTAAGATATCGTCCAAATAGACCACTACGAATTTTCTCAGGAAATCCCGCAGGACGTCATTGATGAAATCTTGGAAGACTGCTGGGGCATTGCACAGTCCGAAGGGCATGACTAGATACTCGTAGTGGCCAGAATGGGTGTTGAATGCAGTTTTCCATTCATTTCCCTCCCTGATCCAGATAAGGTTGTACACACCACGGAGATCAATCTTGGTATAGACTGTAGCCTTCTGCAGTTGATGGAACAGATCTGAAATCAATGGTAGCGGATACGTATTCTTAATGCTGATTTGATTCAGAGCCCGGTAGTCAATACACGGTCTAAGAGACCGTCTTTTTTCCCGACGAAGAAAAAACCAGCCCCTACAGGAGATTTAGAAGGACGGATGAACCCCTTCTTAAGGTTTTCTTGAATGCATTCGTCCATGGAGAATAATCTCCCTTTAGGCAGCTTGGCATTCGGGACGAGATCTATGGTGCAATCGTAAGGTCTGTGGGGAGGTAGTACTTCAGAGGCTTGCTTGGAGAATACGTCGGCAAATTCAACATACTGGGGTGGTAACTTCTCCAGAGAAATCTGTGCCAGACGAATCGGTGGCGAAATGCAAGACTTCTTACATTCATCACCCCACTGTCGAATCTCTCCCCTGGTTTAATCAATATTAGGGTTGTGGAGCTGAAGCCAGGGATGCCCTAACACCAGGCATACCGATGGACAGGAGGTAATGAACAACTTAATGACTTCAGAATGGCAGATACCAATCCTTAATTGGAGTGGAGCAGAAATATAACGGACGGGTCCTCCCGGCAGTGGTTGTCCATCCAAACCGACCGTCGAAACTGCAGACGTTAATTCCATAATGGGTATGCCAGTGATGCCGCCAGGTCGGTGTTAAGAAAATTGGCTGCCGCGCCACTATCAATAAAGGCAGAAAGATGTTTTTTGTGATCTCCAAATGATAGAGTGGCTGGAACTAGAAATGCATTTTTTGAGGAAACAAGATGGACACCCAGCCGAACCTCCTCATGAGTCGACTGGGTTACTCTTTTCCCGGCTGGAGTTTCTTTGGACAAGCGTCTGCTCTATGAGCCTTTCCGCCACAATATAAGCACAAACCAAGGGTCCGTCTACGAATCTTCTCTTCCTTGGAAAGCCTGTAGGTACCAATTTGCATAGGTTCATCAGTAGCCTGAAGCTCCTGGAAGCTAGCCCCAGAGAAGGTATTTGTTGAGTCTTTTTCCATGCGTCGTTCTTTAAGCCTTCTGTCAACTTTGATGGCTATCTGCATGAGATCCTCCAAATTTTCGGGAGATGGTAACTAGACAAGAGCGTCCTTGACTTGCTCAGAAAGGCCAATCCAGAACTGACTGCGAAGAGCTGGGTCATTCCACACACAGTCGTTGGCCCAGCGACGGAACTCCGCACAATGGGCCTGATTCAGAGGCTGAAAATAAGAACTTAAAGTTACACCTGGGCAAAACCATGTTGATTTCAGGGGGAGTCAAGTTAATTTCATTCTATGCATGCAGGGAGAATGCTTTGCTTTTATTTATTGCACACAGATACCTGATCAGCTTCACTTTTAAACTGCTAATTAGACTTGAGCTGGGAAACATCACCTTTTAACTATAATACTGGTGCAACAAATGAAATTTGACTCCCCTGAAATCAACATGCTTTAGCCCAGGTGTAACTTTAAGTTCTTATTTTCAATCTCTGAATCAGGGCC
>WWET01008735.1:22809-34519 GCA_011038615.1 Limnodynastes dumerilii
CTGCCAAACCTAACTGCAGTCTGCTTGACCTACCTGCATCCTGCCAGATCTATCTACCAACCTGTCTGTTCGGCAGCTCCAATCCTTGTCTACCTACCGGCCCATACAGCAGGACTTATCTATTCTCATTAGCGTGTTGTATCTATAAGGCGCATTGATCCTGTTCTACCGTACCTAGCTGTCTATGCACCATCATTATTTAAAGCCACCCAGCTTCATATACGCAGCCTCTGTCCAACCACCCACACCCAGTCCTAACCAACCCAGGAACGTGACACTTACCTCACTACCTTCCTTTCCTTACACAATCTTCTAGATCCTCATCAGTCAGGCTTTCGTTCTCAACACTCCACTGAAACTGCACTGACCAAAGTGGTCAATGATTTGAGTACTGCTAAATCCAAAGGTCACTACTCTCTTCTGATTCTCCTGGATCTTTCTGCTGCTTTTGACACTGTTGACCACTCTCTTCTCATACAAATGTTACAATCAATAGGTATTCAGGACATAGCTCTTTCCTGGTTCACATCCTACCTCTCCAATCGCTCTTTTAGTGTCCGCTTTTCTGGATCTACCTCTTCTGCCCTTCCGCTATCTGTTGGGGTACCTCAAGGCTCAGTCCTGGGTCGCTTGCTCTTCTCTATCTATACCTCTTCCCTTGGACAACTAATAAAGTAATTTGGTTTCCAATCGTATATCATCTTTATGCAGATGATACACAAATCTATCTATCCATCCCTGAACTATCACCAACCGTGCTGGCTCATGTAACTGAATGTCTTTCTGCCATTTCATCCTAGATGTCCTCTCGCCATCTTCAACTTAATCTTTCAAAAACAGAGTTATTAATATTTCCTCCTGCCAACAAGAGCTACCCACCTGGTCTCTATATCTGTTGACAACACTGAAATATTCCCTACTCGCCAAGCTTGCAGGCTAGATGTTACACTTGATTTTAAACTGTCATCAGGAGCACTTTGGCGGGGAGAAGAAAATGGCACAGCTGCTTAACGATCTGGAAATACTAAACGCATTTCGGGCGTCATCCTTTCTCAATAGTAGTCCACTACTATTGAGAAAGGGCGACGCCCGAAACGCGTTTAGTATTTCCGGATCGTTAAGCAACTGTGGCGTGTTCTTCTCCCCGCCGAAGTGCTCCTGATGTTCCGGGACTCTCTTTCATCTTGCTGCCTGGACGTCCACACATTGCAGCTCTCCCTGGACTCGGTAGGGGATTTGTTTTACCCCACAGCTAGCATTTATTTTGTTTTTTATGTCACTGCTTTTAATGTTGTTAGCAGTAAAGTAAAATATTGATTTTAAGACTTCAAGGTCTGATTTAGTTATATTTTGTTTACTAATCCCTGTTTTTACTCTTATCCCTATGTAATCATCTGGATGAGAGTTTTTGGGCAGCAGTGGACATTGAACTTGTGTGGAACATTCTGTGAATTAACTCTTCACCTGTATGCCACTCCACATATGAACATATATGGTTTTATACTCATATTGTATTTAGCCCTGAGTTTTTAATATTGTTTAGATACAGATCCAGCGCTGTTTTATTTACCCATTATCTGTTTATTTTAATATATTATATAGACTCATTACATGCAAAGTGAAATATTTTAAACCTTTATTGGTTTTAAGTTTGATGATTATGGCTTACAGCTTATGAGAACCCCAAAAGTGAAATTTCTCAAAATTAGATTATTACATGAAATAAAATAAAAAAAAGGGTTTCAAATACAGAAATGTCAGCCCTCTGAAAAGTATAATCATGCATATGTACTCAGTACTTGGTTTGGGCCCCTTTTGCACAAATTCCTGCCTCAATGCGGCTTGGCATGGATGCTATCAGCCTGCGGCACTGCTGAGGTGTTATGGAAACTTTACACTGGACTTCAAGCATTTTGGATTGTGTTCCTCTCCATTCTTCCACCAGACTCTGGGACCTTGGTTTCCTTTCTTTTGCTCAGGTAAGATACTTCTGACGTTGTTTGTTGTCAGGAGCGAATTGACAAGAGGAATACAACAAATGAAACCCATGTCCAGGATCCGTCTGTGTGTGTTGGCTCTTGATGCACTAACTCCAGCTTCAACCCACACACTTTTGAATGGCCTTTTCATGACAATCCTCTCCAGGCTGCAGTCATCCCTGCTGCTTGTTCACCTTTTTCTTCCACACTTTGCCCTTCCACTTAACTTTCTATTAATTTGCTTTGATACAGCACTTGGAGAACATCCAACTTCTTTTGCAATATCCTTTTAAGGCTTTCCCTCCTTGTAGAGGGTGTCAATGATGGTTTTCTGCACAACTGTTAGGTCACCAGTCTTCCCCATGATTGTGAATTCTACTGATCCAGACTGAGAGACCATTTAAATGCCCAGGAACCCATTGCAGGTGTTTTATAATAATTTGCTGATTAGAGTGTGCCACCTTGAGCCTACAATATTGAACCTTGTCACATTATTCTAATTTTGTGAGATTTTGAGGTTTTCATAAGCTCTAAGCCTTAATCATAAAAATTAATACAAATAAAGGCTTTAAATATCTCACTTTGGATGTAATGAGTCTATATATTAGTTTCCCCTTTTAAGTTGAATTACTAGAGATACAAGAAGCAAGACAGGAGCTTGGTGTGCACTCTACTAATTAATTAACGGCCATACATAATGATGCTGAAATCAAGGTACCATTTAGAAAAATATAAATTTTATTGACATATAACTAGGCTAGCGAAATATTAAAAAAGCCTTCGGCGAAACGCGCGTTGAGGTACGCGGCGGCGGTGCACCGATGGATCCCACAAGTTTTTTGTGACCAGCAACTGTCTGACAGGTATTGGCATCTGGGAACTTGTTTGTAGTATAGGGAGGGCTAGATACTAGTCCGGAAGGACGAAGCGCGCCCGTGAGGACGACTAGTCCGGAAGGACGAAGCGCGCCCGTGAGGACGCTAGTGTTGATATAGGGTAAGCCTCCGGGATCATAAGCATAGTGTGTCCCAGCGCTGCCTCTACTGTTTTTGATATATATGTCAGTTTACATTTATTGTCAACTACACATTATTTGTCATATGATCATTATGCATGGATTATTAGTCTTGTTGCTCTGTTGATGAAATATGATTCAGTTGTTGATCTCTTATATATAACATATGTCATAAAATGATTTAATAAGATGACACATATGTTTTTTTAATATTTCGCTAGCCTAGTTTTATGTCAATAAAATTTATATTTTTCTAAATGGTACCTTGATTTCAGCATCATTATGTATGGCCGTTAATTAATTAGTATAGTGCACACCAAGCTCCTGTCTTGCTTCTTGTATCTCTTGTATGATGTTTTAAGGAGTAGTGTTTTAGCACCTAGAACTGGAACAATTGTTTGGCACTTGATGCAGTAGATTTTCTTGTGAAATATAAGTTGAATTACTGAAATAAATGAACTTTTGAATGATATTCTAATTTTTCGAGTTTCATCGGTTATATATATATATATATGAAGCATCCAACCAATGTATCCATAAAATTGCCCATATTTTGCATTAATATGATCTCATGTCTTGCATGAAGTTGTAAATACTCACTATATTTACAGTAAATTATGACAATTTTATTATGAGAGATTTTGTAGGTGCATTTCTTCTGGTGTGCTGACTTGGGTTGTTGTGGCTACTGTTTCACTTGTTACTTTATTGGAGTCTGGCACCCAATATTGCGTAATATATATCTTGATTATTGACGTGTGCGCACATATAAATATGAGTTTGGCTTGTTTTTGGGCTTTTTTTCGGATCGGGTTTGGCTTGTTTTTAACGTCTCAGTTGCTTGTTTTACGTTTCAGAGTTGGCAACACCGGTTAGAAGAGGTCAAGTCTGCATGAGTGAGGAGGAAGTGCGGCAGCTGATCAGTAATTTGACCAAGGCTCCGGGTCTCTATTGTTACCCCTTGCCATTTAAGACACAAACAACACACATAATAATAATAATAACCACCGGGGAGGGGGAGGCAGCCGGGCCCTGGGTTGTGGTGTCCGTCCCTGCTGAAAAAAAATGGAATTCCTCAGCTACAGTGGAGAACCTCCAGCCTGCGCAACATCGGCAAAAAACACTCTCTCCCTCCCCGAGCCGCAGTGCACCCGAAGCCGGAGATCCCTCCGCCGTGCTCGTACGGTCGCGCGGGTCCCCGAAACCGCAAGTTTGCCCCTGCAGTTGCTCCAGGTCCTATTGCCCGCCAGCATAGCTCGGGAGGAGGAGGTGCGGTGGCTGATCAGTGAATTAGCAGTAGTGGCTAAATCGGCGAATATCAAGCGGAAGTTGAAGGAGGACATTCAATTGAAAAAAAAATTCCCTTTTTTTTTACCAGTATCAAAAATGGCGCTGTAACGGCTTTGTTATGTCACGTGTGGCGGAAGTCGTGTGACGTTGTTAGAATGGGCGGTGCCGTACAGCTGACGGTGTGCTAGCAGCTTCTGGAGTTTTGAAGCTTCTTTCCTTGGTGGTGGCGGAGTTAGCGATACTGGTTCCCTTCGTAAGGGCATGGCGACGGAGGATGAGGTGTCCGAGTTCCTGAGTCAGAACCGGGAAACGGCCACCTGGGTGGAAAGCCTGAGGGGGGCTTGTGAGACGGACAAGCTGTGGCGGCATCGCAGAGAGTTCATTCTGCGGAACCTCAGCGACTTCTGTGCGGACGGAGAATTACCGCAATATACCGAGTCCAGCCATAAGGGCCTTGACCGGCTCATAGCTTACTCCATGGTGTGGTGTAACCATGTCTTCACCGGCTGCCGGTAAGCGCATGGCCTTGGTCACACCTGTTGCCGGCCAGTCTGTCTGTCTGTGTGTGTATGTGAATATTTCTCTATAGTATAGTTTTTTTCAGCTTCCCAGGCTATATGCATACTATGGGGAGTCCTGTGCCTTGTATTTTCTGTGCCACCCTGCCATGTGTGCTAAAGTTTACTTTCAAATAAACCTGGCACAGTTTCTGAACATTTTTTGCTGTTGAATTAAGTGTTTTTCTTTTAATGAAAAGCTTGTTATCCACAAAGTGAGAGAAGTTTTAATTATACTGTATTTTTTTTACCGTACTCTCTACATTTATGGCTTTTCCATTTCTGTCTTTCTTTCCCCATCCTTTTTGTTTCAGTTTTTGTTCTGCTGCTGAGATTGCTTCTACTGAATGTAATTTGCATTGTCTTTACAAATATTTTCTCATTGCAGTTATCCATCTACTGTTATGGAAAAAGTCCTTAAAATGGCAGAAAGTATAAAGGTGACTGATGCTCCGGTCCACACATCACAAGATGAACTGGTTGCCAAGGTGAAGAAAAGAGGGAATTCACGTAGCAATGGTTAGCAGAACATAGATGTAAAACATAAGGAATTTCATTTTTGGTGCTTCAGTATGTCTGAAATGGGAAATGCGTTAATTTTTAATAGTGTGTGTGTTAGCTATTTAATAACATTCATTGTAATAAGTAGTCTGCTCATTGTAAATTAAACTCCCGAACATTTAAACTGTAAATGTTGTTTTTCTGTGTGAGCAGTGCCAGGTCTTCAGATACATAAGTGCCTAAATAAAATAACTGAACCCATTTCCCTGTGGTCTCTTTATGGAGCTGACATTTACATGTACTTTTGTTCCATGTGTCTAAATATATTATATGTTTTCTCCTTTCGTACCCTGAAATAGAACCAACTGTTTTTTTTCCCCCTACTTTGTAAATGTGTATATGTTCCCATATCATTATGAAACATTGTATGTTCTCTGCTGCAGAGCAAGTGTTTCTTTTTTTTTTTTCCTCAATTTATCACCTATCAGTTAATCTGAGCAAATGTATTCGTCTGTGCTGATGAGAACTGCAGTTTTGCGTTACACTTTTTTTTTTTAATCCTTAATAGCAATGTTAAAAGATCATAAAACATAATGTGTTTTTAGGCAATAATATGATACTATTATTTCTATTTTATTATGTTTACAGAAAGGATAGAAGATGAAGCTGTCAAGAAAAGAAAATCTGCAGAAGGCACATTCATAGAGACCCAAGCCAGTAATGTGAGGAGCTCATCCGATAACCTTCACAGTGAAGCACAAAGAACAGATACAGATTATTCTGAAGTTGCTGCTCAGGAAAGAAGAAAAAACCATGGATTTCATCAGCAGACTGAGAAGGGGCAGTTACAGTCCACTGTGAAATCTGCTCGTAGACTGACCTCTGACGAGGTTAAGGAACGACAATTGTTCTTTAACAGACTCTACAAAACTGTAGCATGGAAGCTAGTCTCTGCAGGAGGGTTTGGCCCCAACCTCAATCATTCAGAACTTCTGTGCAACTCTATTGAGTCTTTAAAATCTACTTTGGACATTGCTTTTGTACCTCTTAAAGAGTTGGCAGATTTGCCTCAAAGTAAAACCTCTCAGGAAAACATTGTTTGTGAGTTAAGGTGCCAAGCTGTGTATTTGGGCATGGGGTGTGGTAAAACAAAGGAAAATGCCAAAGCTGTGGCTTCTAGGGAGGCAATAAAACTTTTTCTGAAAAAGAAGGTAGTGGTGAGAATATGCAAGAGAAAATACTGTGGTCGGGATATAGAAGACTTTGTTCTATTAGATGAGGAGTCACGCTCTCCAAACTTGCCTCCTGCATTGAAAAACCCACTGGATCTAATATAAGAGACTTCTGTGTTTTAAATGATAGAAACCTATAGATGACTAATACTTTATATATTAAAATACTGAGGTTTTCAAATTTTGCATTTTTTTCCAGTTCAAATAGAGAAATGTCACCTATATTAATTGAAACATGTTGTGCTTCTATACATTTTGTTGTCTAATTAGCTAATTGGATGTGTGTTTGACATACATTAAGTTATTACTATGGTTTTAAGATTCTTTTATGCAGTATAAAAGACTTATACAAGAAAATCCATTAAACTGTAACTCGATTTCTGATATGCCAGCTGCCTTAACTATATTACATCTGATTAATGTCTTTAGCCAAATATAAATGAGATCGTAGAATCCCATTGTGAGATCTGCTGAAAACTATGTACATGTACAATATGTATGTGTGTGTGTATTTAAATTCTATTAAAATGTCAGAACTGACATTTATTAAACACAGTTTAGTTTTTAAGCATTGGGCATTTTTCTACATTACTCTGTGTACTATACTTCTCCCACCCCTACTAGAAAGCCATGAGTGTTGCAAAATCTGTCAATTATAACTCTAAACCACTGATACAGAAGTAATGGTACGCTTCCACTAAAGCAGAAAACAAGAGTCCGTGTCAGGTGCACTCGCGTCTTATGGTCATAAGGTTAATCAGCCATTATCTCATCCATATGGATATACTGTTACTACTTGTGCTACCACCGGATCAACTAAGCAAAGAGAGAAAAATCCTAAAGGCAGTGTGCCAAGTCGTAAAATTTAAAACTTTTTTTTTTACCTGTTAAAGCCAGGAGGAAATAGATTATTCAAATGGTAAATTATTAAAATAAAACCCACAATCTCTCATTAAATTATATACAGAAATGATTGATTGATAAATAGCTAGGGCTAAGTCAAAATAATGTAACTACTGTAAGAGAACAATAAAAAAAAATTACTGGTACATTGCATTACATTCCCTCTGAGGACTAAAAATAAATATATTTTAAAAATGTGATTATTGCTCTGTAAAGTCTTGTTATAAGAATAATATACTCAAAATCAATAAGAATTATGATTTAATAAGGGTTCAGCATCTAAACCTAAATTGCATTTTTGTTTTATACCTGAGCAGCAATGACCCCATACCTCACCCATTCTCATTCGCAAATATCGCCACCGCAGGAAAAGGTGAGTAACCTCTCCAGGGTGTGGGGTAGGGAGGTTTAGGGTCAGGGTAAAGAGAGGGGAGGGTTAGGATTAGGGTACTTTTTTTTTATTTACTTTTTAGAGTGACGAAAGTTCGGTGCTCTGTGAATCGATTGCTATGCCTCATCGAGGCATATGCAATCGAAATACTAGCCAGTTAGAACTGGCTGGGAGGAACCGGCCCTATCGAAATAGGGCCGTTCTAAGCAGGGGCCCACACCCATATACAATCAGCCCTATACTATAAAGTTCTGTTAGAAACATTGCACAAATGACCCTTAAAGTGCTTAGATATTGTGAAGCCAAGTTATAAAGGCACATATAGTTATTCACATTGCTTTCTGTAAAGTGCTATATATAATCATTTGCATTAATGTCAGTTTAGTGCTCAATATAGTTAGGCCAAATGGTGATGACAAATGTATTTAGTCACAAAACATTCAATGCCTAGCTTGCACATCATTAAAAAAAATTACATGGGCAAATAAATTGCCTAATAAAGTGCTTTATCTACACCCTTAGACCCTTTTCTCGAGTGCTCAAGCAGCCCAAAGAAAATGTAAAACAATAACATATAAAACATAATATATAGAATGTTAAACAGTATAAACATTAAACAAATGTAATCAATACCCTAAATAACATCGGAGCTCAGAGCGTTGTGCTTTTGTAAGTACATAGGAACACTTGTGACCTCTTGAATAGCAGCCAAGTAATTACAAAATATATCATAGTAACACCCAATATAATCAAACAGATAGCAATAGATATTGTTACCAAATATTTAGAATCATTGCAGAAAACCTAAATATAACCATAGTAAACTCTGGGCTTACATGATCTTATAAACGAGTTTTGGTATGGAGCCCCACACTAACGTGCGTTTTCCTGGCTAAGCTTTGTCATGGCAATTAATATACATGTGGTATATTAAAATAGTGTGTCCCTCCAATCACATTCTTAATAATTCACTGTTTTATAGATAGTCTATTTCCTACTGGTTATAATTGGTAAAGATAATGTGGTACATTTTAATACTACTAATCGTAGCAGAGCTTTGATACTTTTTCTTTCTTGTGTTGAACTTCCACTAAAGCACCAGCACTTATTGTTTTCTTTTCAGTGCAGTGTGCTGCTATTTGCCATGTGACAGATGAGAACCTATCACAGCTGGGCAGTGTTATAGTCAGTAGCTGAGCAGCATTGCGAATATGAAATGGAATTCTAGCCAGAGCGCCATCGTTAAGCAGGATACACACTGGAGGGCTAACATTATTGTCCAGAGCGCACAATAATTATCAGATATCTCTGACATCTTACCAGTGTTTACTGTCCCATGATGCTGCATAATCATCTGAAACGGCATTGCATTATAGGATTTGATATTCAATCATGTCCCAATGTCTGTAGAAAACTTCAGTGTGCTTGCCACACAATCTTTACTGAAATTATTCCCATTCATATTTCTGCATAGCACCACCTTGTGTTGCAAGCATGTTATTGCAGCAGAGGTTCATTTGGACAGTTTCTGAAACTGCCCTAGAAAGCAGTGTGTACAGGGGGAAGGGCATCGTTAAGCAGGTGGGGGCTAGAATCATTACCACAGATTTGACAAGATTTTGGATTGTCATTAAAATCTTCAGTGTGTTAAATGCATTAGATGGCAAACCAAAGACCAGTAAAGAACATGACAGCTTTATGTATACAACAAAAAACACGCTCCTATTAGAAAATACGGGGACAGCACTGTTTGGAGAAGAAGCGGTTTAATCAACAAGGGTCATTCTTTAAAAAAATTGGTGTGCTGAGAAATATCCAAAACGTAAAGCATATTTTAATACCCTGAGTTCAGCTGTCAGACAAGTTTTATTTCCTTCTGGGCAAATAAAGGTAGTAAAGAAAATAATTGGTGATATTTACTGTGACTGCCCACCATGTGATGTAACAGGCCACATTATAGCATTTGTACTGTCTCTGTCACTAGATCTACAAGACATTAAAGACAAAAAAAACATTTCAATTTAACTTTTTTTTCTATTATTTAAGACTGATACAAGTTGAGCAGCTAACTCATTATCCCCATGATTTTGGTGCATTAAGGATCACAGATTTTTCTTTATTTCTATTGAGTCATGATAACTAAGAGGTATCGTGTTAACCACCAGCAGAAAATAATTTGCACCAATTATATAATTTTCTTTTTTTTTATGGATTGTTAGTAATTATAACGAGACTAAGAAAGAATGCTGTGCTTACAAGGGATGTTTAATTTGTTATGACACACCTCAGGCATTCTGCCAAGCACTGCAAAATAACAAATACAGAACGAGCAAGGACATTAATTCATACTGCAGATAGTCTACTGGTACTGACTTAGAGCTCGGTCAGCTGTGAAATGGTTCCCCCTAAGCCTTTTCAGTCCTTCTAGTCTGAGTCGGGGGAAACTATATTCAGCATTAACCCACGTAGACAACACAGGAGAGATTCTGTGATTTCCAATACTACCCATCAGAAAAATACTACATTACTGATTTGCTTGTGAATCTTTGGAAACATTTTTTTTAGAATAATTAAAAAATTATTTCAAAATAAAGAAATATAAAAAACTAAAAAATATTAGTTAAATATTACAATATAATTTTATAAACTATAAATATGCTATATCTACCCCTATAATGCTGCCCTATATCTCCATAATGGAGCTCTTTATTCTTTCCATAATACTGCTCCATATACCTATATAATAGCGTTTTAGATTTGCCCAATAATAAAGCTCTTTATTCCTTCTTAATTTGCTCAAATTATCAACCATAACAGGTTTCTCATATAGGGCTCTATTTTCAAAGGTCGTTTTCATGTGAAACGGGCATTAGCGCATGAAAATTAAGTTAATATTATTTACAAAGCGTTGATTGCCATGAAAAACTGCAGTTTCCATGGCGATCCATATAAATATTGCATGACCTCGCCGACCCGTTCTTTTAAGAGCAGGCCGGCACTTTGTCATATTTACTAACACTCAGAGTGGAGTTTTACACTCTGCTTTAAAAGTTAAAATAACGCCAGCTCAGGCTGGCATTAGTGCTTCTATTCCAGCGATCCCCATATAACCCCCTTTTTGTTCCCCCTAATAGCTGTTATTACGGGGAGAAAAATGGGTATATATGGGGAGACCGCAGGAATATATGTAAGTAGAAGATTTGTTAAAAAAAGAGAAAAAACTATTAAAAAAACAAATTAAAATGAACAGACTTTCATCTGGACTTCATTCATAGGAGAAATCCTGCGATGACTGCAAAAAGCTCATATCTCATCACGGTATAGCGAGCGGAGGGTAAGTTTTAGTAAATGCTATGAACGTAGCTCCCAGGCTCACAGCGATGAGATACGAACCTGGATGAGCTACGTGAATAGAGCCCATAGTCCCCAGTGGCGGATTTAGAGGGGTGCGATCAGGGTGATTGCCCCCCCTAGAGATGTGCAGGCTGGGTGCTATATTCTCTCTCTCTCTCCTGTGTCTCTCAGTTACTACAGAACTGCTGTAACCAGTGGTGAATTTAGAAGGGGACGATCATCCCAGAGAGGGAGGTGGGGAGGGGAGTGGTCGCTGGAGATTTTTTTTGAATCTCTTCTTTAATATTGAGAGTTCCTCATTAGAGATTGGGGAGTCTACAAAATTAAGGAAGAGCTGTAGGCAGGAAAATGTGCGGCAAATGAGAGGGCGGGGTCCCAATCCAGCGCTAGACATACCCACCCTCCCAGTCCATATCCACAACAGCTGAAAGGTGACATCAACCGGTCCCTGCCAGGTCTCTGACAGAGAAGAGGGAGGGAGCAGATTC
>WWET01008736.1:0-27153 GCA_011038615.1 Limnodynastes dumerilii
TATATATATTTATACAGATACTTCCACCCACTGTGTATTGCCACCTACTGATTTTTTGCTTGATTTCCACTGCATTTTTAGCTACCTTTGATACTAATTCCCTACCTTCCCTCATTGTCACCCCCTCCCCACTTCATCTCCCAGCGCTCCATACCTACTTTTGTTTGCATTAGGCCATGTAGTTTAACCACATTTCTGATGAAGAGTTTAGCTAGAGTTTCAGCACTGGGTAAACCCAGCAGACAGAGATACAAAGTGTGCCATCTTACTAAACCGGTCCACCACCACCTACATAACGGAATTCCCATCAGAAGTGGGCAAATCTGTGATAAAGTCCATGGAAAGATGTGTCCATGGATGCTTCAGAATAGGCAATGGGTGGAGTGGACCTAAAGACAAAGCCAGTGGAGCCTTGCTTTGAGCGCTGACACTACAGGTACCAACAAGCTCTTTCATGTCCCCAGACATAGAGGGCCACCAGAACTTCCAAGACAAATGATCCATGATCTTCTGACTCCCTGGGTGACCTGCCGATTTGCTGGCATGGCATTCCAGAAGAACTGATTTCCGAAGTTCCCGAGGGATGAACAGACGACCGGCAGGTCTCCTGAAGGAAGCTTCACCTTGTGGTTGACAAATCCAATGATACAGATCATGCAAGAGCCCAGCAATAATAGACTTAGGAACAATGGGCAAAGTTGGGTTTCACAAGGAGTGCTCTGGAAAAAAGGAAAGCTTCCGCTCTGCGGTTTACAGATCCAATACGGTAAAAGCTGAATTTAAAGAAAAATGCGCCCATCTGGCTTGTCTGGGGGTTAAGGACCATATTCAGAGAACCGTATTTGCAAGTTCCGTGCGTATTTTTAGGATGAACTGCACATGCGTAGTAACTAAATTTACGCAATCTATATTGATTTTAAGCACAGAAGTCCATTAGGCACGGACTTGTGAATTGGGAAGATCCTATGGAGGGGCGTGTTTATAATCCGTCTGGTGAAAGATACATAAGGAGGCATTTAAATGACCATTTGAGGGCGAGGTGAGGGTGCGGTTAATTAAATACTCACGTACGGCGACAATATATGCTCGGAAAGGCACACTTAAACATACGGGTGGGTCGAGGCACTCGTAAGTCACCTTCAACCCGTCCGTGTGAGGGGAGTGTCATGGGCGTTACCTTGCTACCGCCGTGCATATATTTGCATACTTTAAAGAAACGGATCTCTGAATACGGTCCTAAGTCTTTTGGCGGCCTCGATGAATGCCAGATTTTTTGGATCAGTCAGTACTGTAATTTCATGTTTAGCTCCTTCAAGCCAGTGACTCCATTCCTCCAATGCCAATTTAATGGCGAGCATTTCACAATTCCCAACATCATAATTTCACTGTGCACTGAAAATATCTTGGATAGGAAGACAAAATGATGAAGCTCCTTATCCGGGATCCCTCTGCGATAGTACTGCTCCATTTCCTACATCGGACACGTCCACTTCTACCACAAATGGGTTGGGAGGCTTCAAAACTGGAGAAGAGATTAATGCCTGTTTAAGGGTTTTGAAAGTCTCCATGTCCTGTGGAGGCCAATTGGCCATATCAGCTCCTTTCTTAGTAAGAGCTGTGATGGGTGCCATTACTAGGAATCATTTTTTAATAAAGCGACGGTAGTAATTGGCAAAACCCTGGAATCTCTGGATTGTCTTGAGGTTAGCCAGCTGGACCCACTCCAAAATAGCCTTCAACTTTTCTGGGTCCATGGAAAAACCTTTGGGTGAAATGACATAGCCCAGATAAGCCACTTGATTGATTCTCAAACTTGGCATAAAGACGATTTTCACTGAGTTTGGAAAGACCTGCTGGACATGGTCGAAATGGGAGTCCAATAAGAAGAAAAGATCAGAATATTGTCTAGCTATATAATGCCGAATATTCCTAAAAACTCCCGGAGGGCGTCATTAATGACGTTGGAAGACGGAAGGAGCATTACAAAGTCCAAATGGCATCACAAGATATTCATAATGTCCTGATTGGGTGTTGAATGTCGTCTTTTATTTGTCAACTTCTCTAATTCGCACAAGATTATAATCCCTGTGAAGGTCTATCTTCATAAAGACTACAGCATCCTTTAACTGATAAAATAGATTGGTAATGAGAGGCAAGGAATATGTGTTCCTCACTGTGATACGGTTAGGTTCACAATAATCAATACATGGTCTTATAGAACCATCTTTCTTTTTGTCAAAAAAAGAAACCTGCATCTACAGGAGACTTGGATGGCCTGCTGAAACCTTTAGCTAGATTCTCCTTGATATACCGTTTCATGGCTTCCACTTCAGGACATGAAAGCAAAAATAATCTTCCCTTAGACAAAAAGGTTGAGAGATTTCTTTTATGAGGCCGCCTACTAGCGGATTGCCGCCCAGAATGGAGATAAAGAGGGGAAATTTCAGGGACCTGCCACAGACTCCTAAGGACTGGACAGTCTGAATGACCCAATTTGCATAAGCTCTTATTCAACTGACACTCCAAGGAATGAGGGGACCAATGAAAAACACATAAAATGATCTTTCTCCATCTTCCTTTCCCAGAACCACTGGTTGATCTTGATAGCCAGTTTCATCAGGGTATCCAAGGATTCTGCTGGAGGACACTGGATCAGGACATCTTAGACATGGTCAGCAAGACCAATTTGGAATTGACTCCGCAGCGCTGGGTCGTTCCATCGACAATCCATGGCATAACGACGAAATTCATGTGTGGAAGGACCGAACCGGGTGGAGTGAGTAGAAGACGTGCCTGCCCGCTCCATCGGCAGCAGTATGGAACAGATACCTGCTGTTGTAGAGAAAAGGTAAGTATCGGCAGGCTGTCCCCCTCTGATGGTGGCCCTGCAGCTCCTAGTCCTTCTTTTTGTATTGATGATTAATTCTTCTAATATACAGTAATATTTTTTCTTCCTTTCTCAAACATTGAAAATAATTTTTCCTTGGAGTATTCGTGCAATTATTGTCTATATTTTCTATTGCCTAAAATTAAGATCATATTAACTGCACAGAAGAAATTTTTCCAAAAGGATCAGCGTGTGGATACCACTGTGCCTGAAGTGAATTTTGCAGGAAATGCAGACGAATGATTGTATGGAATGGTTTGTGTGTGTTGTAAGAAGCACCCCAATATCTCTGACACATTTTTCTTACATTGAAAACAGCTTTTTTCTTAGGCGGAAGGAGGTATTTAAATTGTACAGTATGGGATGGATTAGGCCAGTGATTCCCAAACTGTGCGCCGTGGCTCCCAGGGGTGCCGCGACGCTCTCACCGGGGTGCCTCGGAATGTTTCTATTTCCTATTGTATTCTATTGTATTTTTGTCTTAGGGGTGCCTTGAAAAGAAATATGGAGACCTCGAACTGAGAAAGTTTGGGAACCACTGGATTAGGCAGTTACATACAACAAGGTGATACGTATGACCGCAGATACACAAGGAAAAGTTAAGGTAGGGTTTGTAACTCGTAAATCAGCTAAATGATGTGCGTTCAAGGGGAGTGCCCGGGGGGGCTTTATACTTAACAGTACTTAACTACGCTACACAATCGTACTTAAAGTTAACTTAAGTCTGGATCTAGCCCTAAGTGAAGAAAGTTACACCTGGGGAAAAACCAGAGAAATTTTCCTCTCTTAATTTTCAGCTCCTTCTTTAGTCTGAATCAGAAAAAATTAGAAATACAAAATCAAAACCAAAAAATTCAGAGGGGTTTTGTTAAAACTAAAACTAAATGTTGATTTACAAACAAAGTCAAAACCAAAACACAGTGGTCAGCTCTTATCTCTAGTAATGATCACTGTTAATGATCACTGTTATTGATCACTGCTGATGGTCACTGCTAATGATCACCTAGAACTCAGATTTGTGGGGATATCGGTCAGACGGGACACCTGGAGTCATTTTTTTGCTGCTGATTTTCTCCAGCCCATCCCAATTATTACATCTGTTTCTGCAAAAATAATATTTTTTTCCCTGGCAATGATTATTTTTCTGCTTTATGTCACTCTATTGTTTTAGCGTTACACATTTCACTTTATCATTAATCCCGTCTCCATGCCAATATCAATATAGTTCAAAATTATGGCAGCACACACGGATCCCACTGCTGCTGCCAGAAATGTGACAAGATCCATGGATTCTACTGCTGTCACCAGTCTGTAACCAGTGCTCCCTGCCATTGCCCTGCTACGTTGCTACGGGATATGACATACCGATATGGCTCCTACACCATGGGTATAGGGGTTCCTTCTTACAACCAGTAACCGACTGTCACTGGCTCCTCCCACTGCACTGTAGGAGGGGTTTGCTGCCGCCACTAGGCTCCTACCTCCGGAACCTAGAACCGCTTTCTTCCGGGTATCCACTGGATTGGCTGTTGCACGCCCCTGGTCTGGATGTTGTCCCCCTGAACCACTTGCTTTGGGTCAGGGCTGCTGGGTAGCTTGGCAGAGCAGACAGGACGCTGGGCTCTCTTCAGAGAAGCAGAGAAATGGATTAGATGTCAGCTAATCTGTGGGTCACAGGAATACAGCCGATGCTTGAAGCAAATAGATGGTTTATTAGCTCTTCATTGGGTCCTGATAAGGACCTCTGCGCCAGTAGTGTTGTGAACCTCTGATATGTCCAGGCTCAGAATACTTCAGTAGGAATACCTCTTTATACAGAGACAGCTCAGTTTTTATACAGGTTTTAGCACACATGCTGGGAGGGGGGAACACCCACTCCCAGCTCCAAATGGTGCTGCGCCGTCTCAAATATAACATTCAATTATTACATTCAGGAAATATTTCCTACCGACAGGACATTAAACACAATTTACACATGTTACATATAACACAATTCACAGATAATGACATTTCCCCAAGTCCATGGGCTTATAAATTAAAGCGTTCCTGTCCCTTAGGATGGAAGCTAATGACCCCCCGCTGTGCTCTCAGGCCAGAATGTGAGGCCTGCACAGCCTCATTATCATAGGTAATTACCAAAGAAATTGTCCCACACGTCCTGGCACTCAAACAATACCCCAGATACATTTCCAATATACGGTGATACACTGCGTAACTAACATGAAGTATGTCAATTCATAAATTATATGGCGTGGTCTGGTCATGTATGACGTGGTCCGGCCACAAAAATGTATTATGAAAGAGTGATAAGACAGGTTGCTATTGTCTCTATTGGGTGTAGTACAAACTATTCAAAGTTTAATTGTTGAAATCAGTTCTCCGCATAGGTGGGAATCAGAGCTCATTGCAGGGATTCTCATCTATCACTCTTGCTTTGTATTGATATGAAATTTAGGCTGCCGCCCTCTTATCTGCTTTGCCAGCTGTGATGACTCATTTCATTTTCCAAAAACAGACGTATTTAGAAATGTGAAGCTGAAAAGGTAAAGCTGTAATTGTAGAAATACTGCAACTTTTTCAGTCTCACTCACCTTATGTCTGAAAGCAAATGTTTTTAAATCACTCTTCTCTCTGGACATTTGTAAAGCTGTATTAACATCATGTAGGGCTTGTGCCATACTAAGAACTGCCATATACGCTTGGTAGGTGGCTGGGTCGCCAGAAAAATTATGATAAAACAGGGAAACATTTGCCATCTTAGCGCAGTTATAAGGATAACGTTGAGCAAGATCTAAATATAAATCAATTTTCTCAAAACTGATCATTCGGCATGAAGTATACTGAACAAAAATGTCTTCCATGTACAGGACAGATGGATGATTGGAAGGATGAAGACTGTATAAATGTTCCTGTAATGCCAGGATGTGCCTGAATGGAGGGGAAAACACAAAACTGCGGTCCGATAGGTATTTTACCTGGAACAGTTCATTTGCAAATGACCATGATGCTGGGAAGATAAATGTCTTGTCCCACAGAAAATCCTTCATTTTAATCAAATTCTGAATTAATCCTAAATTAATTGTCCCACAAATAACAACAACCTGAGAAGTATACGTTTTGTTCCCTGAATTAAATTTATACGTTGAGGAAATTTTCATTTTCAATTCAATACAAATTCCATAATCATACAAGTCTTTGCTCAGATGCTCCATCTCCTGGTCTCCAGCGTCATCATCTGATGAGATAACTATAACCCAGTTCCATCCGAAGCTTCTCAGTAGCTTTGCCATGGCCACATGTTGTGTCTGGTAGCTCTGAACTGTTCGGAAAATGTTTGAATAAAGAGTCCGATCACTGAGCAGCGGGTCCCTGGCTCCATGGCTGATCTAGACATGTCACAGATGGAAATGTGATCACACATAATGGGGCAGATTCTGAGCTATGTACGCGAGCGTAATGACACTAGCCGGTGACGTAAAAACACTGTTTCGTATGTACTGCGTATGCGCTCGGCAGATGTTATGCCACGTAACTCTGAACGTACATACAAGCAGCGTATCAACAGTGTCACTATGAATGGAGGGGCATGACCGCCAGACCACTCCCGTAATTAGGATTTGGGGGCAGGGTGAGGCATTTATATCGTACAGTCTGAACGTGTACGTAAAGCCTGTATGTACATCAGGAGTTACGCTGTGTAAAGTTAAGGTAGGGTTTGGGAAGTGTAAAACTGCCATGGTACGAGTGAGGGGAGAGCATAGAAAATACGATAGCGTAAATATGCTACGCCTTGAAACATAATGGAAACATAGCTCTGGATCTGGGCCCATATCATTAATGGATACTCATGTGAGATATATAAGGGAGTCTAAGTTGCCAAAACAAAGTAACTAATCTAGAAATATATAGTGAATTCCACTTTTAATCTGGAAAACGAGAACTGTTTCCTACTTCCATAAATATCTGTTCTAAGTAAAAATCGTTGTAGGGCATTGTGCAATTTCTGATGTGCTCATTAGTCTTTGTATAATGAGTGGAAGTTTTAGTCATGTGTCACAGTCATTTTTTGGGCATATAATAGCTAATTTTCCTTTAGTGCCGTCATATAATCCTCAGTCAGGATAAAAACAACAATGATCAAGTTGCAGGTCAGCAAGAATTCAAGTAACTTTTCTCCATTTCTCCATACCTCCTCTTCTACATCTGCTTAACACCAATTCTAAATACCCCTACTTCCCCTTCTACATATCCATAGCTCTTCTTCTACATCTGCTTAACACCAATTCTAAATACCCCTACTTCCCCTTCTACATCTCCATAGCTCCTCTTCTACATCTGCTTAACACCAATTCTAAATCCCCCTACTTCCCCTTCTACATATCCATACCTCCTCTTCTACATCTGCTTAACACCAATTCTAAATACCCCTACTTCCCCTTCTTCATATCCATACCTCCTCTGCTACATCTGCTTAACACCAATTCTAAATCCCCCTACTTCCCTTCTACATATCCATAGCTCCTCTTCTACATATGCTTAACACCAATTCTAAATCCCCCTACTTCCCCTTCTACATCTCCATACCTCCTCTGCTACATCTGCCTAACACCAATTCTAAATACCCCTACTTCCCCTTCTATATATCCATACCTCCTCTTCTACATCTGATGAACACCAATTCTAAATACCCCTACTTCACCTTCTACATATCCATACCTCCTCTTCTACATCTCCTTAACACCAATTCTAAATACCCCTACTTCCCCTTCTACATCTCCATACCTCCTCTTCTACATCTGCTTAACACTAATTCTAAATCCCCCTACTTCCCCTTCTACATATCCATACCTCCTCTTCTACATCTGCTTAACACCAATTCTAAATACCCCTACTTCCCCTTCTACATATCCATACCTCCTCTTCTACATCTGCTTAACACCAATTCTAAATCCCCCTACTTCCCCTTCTACATCTCCATACCTCCTCTTCTACATCTGCTTAACACCAATTCTAAATCCCTCTACTTCCCCTTCTACATATCCATACCTCCACTTCTACATCTGCTTAACACCAATTCTAAATTCCCCTACTTCCCCTTCTACATATCCATACCTCCTCTTCTACATCTGCTTAACACCAATTCTAAATCCCTCTACTTCCCTTTCTACATCTCCATACCTCCTCTTCTACATCTGCTTAACACCAATTCTAAATTCCTCTACTTCCCCTTCTACATATCCATACCTCCTCTTCTACAGCTGCTTAACACCAATTCTAAATCCCTCTACTTCCCCTTCTACATTTCCATTCCTCCACGTCTATATTACCACTATTAAATAGCCTCCATAATTCTTTTACATCACAATATCACCACTTTTACATCTCCATGCCAACACTTCTACAGCACAAATGCACTACAATGTAAGACAGTAATTCCAGTAAGTGGTAAAGTCATTGATCAATCTGCTAAAACAGTCAGATCAAGAATTATGTGAAGTGTAGAAAAAATATCCTTCAACTACCTGGGTATAGCCAAAGAAATTCAGTAATTGAGCCATCGGCAGAGTGGTGATGGACTGGAGATCTCCGATGAAGCCGGCCATTTCCCTTTGCTTCATACATGTGTAATTAGGGGTGGTCACTTTATGCCCAGACATTATCTGTAGAACGTCTTTCATGACTTTAACTATATAGCCACAGGAATCGTAAACATGGTATCCCAGGGTGACATTGGGCAGGAGATCCGGGTTCCTGTTAATCTGATCAATGGCCCATATAAAAGCCTGGAGCTGCTGATATTCTCTGTTATACACCCTGTGGAAAACAGGTCAAACATATCATTATATCTAAGTATCACTTTATTATTTGTCTTATATATCATCACTCCTGGTCCTACCTGTAATTTCTTTGGTATCATTTATCCTGCGTGACTTTAATGTTCCTATTTATATAACAAAGCACCAGGGGCAAGATTTACAAAAGGGGATTTTAAATTGCCATTAGAAATCGCTGGACATCGCCATAGTTTTTTTTTTTTTTTTTTAAATCGCTGAATTTACTGTGGACAAATTATGTCTAGCGATGTTTGGCGATTTTTTTTAGGGTTTACTCACAAGCTCTTAATCGCTGCAAATGAACCCTTTAAAGATAGCCAGACATCATAGGAGATGAATAATTTTTTTTTTTTTAAATAGGCTGCTGTGGCAACCAATTAACCCTTAGCATTCTGTGCCATCTAGTACTAAAAGGCACAGCATGCCCTTGTATTCCAGGGCATGCTGTGGCTTATAGTACCCTAAGCAGCAGCATGCAAAGGGTTAATGGCATGCTGCCGCAACCACAGTATGCACCACTAACATTATACCACATACAATACCCCTCCTAATCACTAAAAACTGACCTGTCCCATTCTTAATAAATAAACAGTACCCCTCTGTATATGTGGCACAAGAAAAGTAAAAAACATTCCTAAGTTACAATTCTCTAAACATCTTTAACAAATGTAACAATCTTTTACTTCTCACAGTTCTGAAGTAGGGCTCATTACAGGTCTTATATTTATACCCTTGGGCGGCAAACAGGAGGATATAAATATAAGCCCTGTAATGAGGCCTGTCATTCGCTGGAGGATACCGAGGAGCGCGGACCTGCCTGGAGGAGAAACTGCATGAAGAAGAAGATCCAGGCTGACTACAAGCAAGACTTCAGAACTGTGAGTAGTAAAAGATTATTACATTTGTTAAAGATGTTTAGAAAATTATAACTTAGGAATGTGTTTTTATTTTACTTGTGCCACATATATAGTTGGGTATGTGCAGTACACAGGGGGACACTTAAACATATTTTAAGTGCACAGGCTGACATATTAGGTTGAGAAACAATAAAAGGGGACATTTTATACAAAAATAAAAGATGTAAGCATTTTTTACTGTAGTCACATTTTTGAATTGTAATTGGCATTATTTAGTATGTACGGAGGGACAGTGTTTGTTAGGTATATAGGAACAGTGTTTAGTATGTAGGGAGGGACAGTATTTATTAGGTATATAGGGACAGTGTTTATTAGGTATATAGGGACAGTGTTTATTAGGTATATAGGGACAGTGTTTAGTATGTATGGAGGGACAGTGTTTATTAGGTATATAGGGACAGTGTTTAGTATGTATGGAGGTATAGTGTATATTAGGTATATAGGGACAGTGTTTAGTATATACATAGCTAGGGGCAGTGTTTATTAGGTATATAGGGACAGTGTTTATTAGGTATATAGGGACAGTGTTTAGGATGTATGGAGGGACAGTGGTTTAGCCCAGGAGTAACTTTAAGTTCTTATTTTAAGAAGCTTCTTAAGTGTGAATCAGGTCCACTATGTTTCCTGCACTTACACTGTTCTTATCTCCTATACACATACTATGTTTCCTGCACTAACATTGGGCCAGATCCAGAACAACGCTTGTGAGCGAATTTACATGTGGCGGAAACGTAAAATCACCATTTTGTAAGTACTGCGCATGCTACCATAGAAACTACGCTCAGTAAGGGCCATTCACGTATGTGTCACGTAAATACTTACGTGTGGGCGTGTCAATTTTATGTGAGTCCAAAATACGTCTGAAATACGTTAAGTAGGCAGGGGTTTGTATTTAAAGTGTACAGTATGGGCGTGCTTAGCTGTGTAAATACGTGTTTCTTATCCGTACATGTGCGGATCACTGCGGTTACATTGACAAAAGTTAAGGTAGGGTTTGGAAAGCGTATCTTGACAAAATACGTACATTCAAGGGGTGTGCCGAGGGGAGTGTATAGAAGGTACGCACGCGAAAATACGCTACGCGAGGAAACGGACAGCAAACATAGTTCTGGATCTACCCCACTGTTCTTATCTGCTATACACATACTATGTTTCCTGCACTTACACTGCTCTTATCTGTTATACACATATTATGTTTCCTGCACTTACACTGCTCTTATCTGTTATACACATATTATGTTTCCTGCACTTACACTGCTCTTATCTGTTATACACATATTATGTTTCCTGCACTTACACTGCTCTTATCTGTTATACACATATTATGTTTCCTGCACTTACACTGCTCTTATCTGTTATACACATATTATGTTTCCTGCACTTACACTGCTCTTATCTGTTATACACATACTTATCTGTTAATATTATGTTTCCTGCACTTACGCTGCTCTTATCTGTTATACACATATTATGTTTCCTGCACTTACACTGCTCTTATCTGTTATACACATACTATGTTTCCTGCACTTACACTGCTCTTATCTGTTATACTATACATATGTTTCCTGCACTTACACTGCTCTTATCTGTTATACACATACTATGTTTCCTGCACTTACACTGCTCTTATCTGTTATACACATACTATGTTTCCTGCACTTACACTGCTCTTATCTGTTATACACATACTATGTTTCCTGCACTTACACTGCTCTTATCTGTTATACACATACTATGTTTCCTGCACTTACACTGCTCTTATCTGTTATACACATACTATGTTTCCTGCACTTACACTGCTCTTATCTGTTATACACATACTATGTTTCCTGCACTTACACTGCTCTTATCTGTTATACACATACTATGTTTCCTGCACTTACACTGCTCTTATCTGTTATACACATACTATGTTTCCTGCACTTACACTGCTCTTATCTGTTATACACATACTATGTTTCCTGCACTTACACTGCTCTTATCTGTTATACACATACTATGTTTCCTGCACTTACACTGCTCTTATCTGTTATACACATACTATGTTTCCTGCACTTACACTGCTCTTATCTGTTATACACATACTATGTTTCCTGCACTTACACTGCTCTTATCTGTTATACACATACTATGTTTCCTGCACTTACACTGCTCTTATCTGTTATACACATACTATGTTTCCTGCACTTACACTGCTCTTATCTGTTATACACATACTATGTTTCCTGCACTTACACTGCTCTTATCTGTTATACACATACTATGTTTCCTGCACTTACACTGCTCTTATCTGTTATACACATACTATGTTTCCTGCACTTACACTGCTCTTATCTGTTATACACATACTATGTTTCCTGCACTTACACTGCTCTTATCTGTTATACACATACTATGTTTCCTGCACTTACACTGCTCTTATCTGTTATACACATACTATGTTTCCTGCACTTACACTGCTCTTATCTGTTATACACATACTATGTTTCCTGCACTTACACTGCTCTTATCTGTTATACACATACTATGTTTCCTGCACTTACACTGCTCTTATCTGTTATACACATACTATGTTTCCTGCACTTACACTGCTCTTATCTGTTATACACATACTATGTTTCCTGCACTTACACTGCTCTTATCTGTTATACACATACTATGTTTCCTGCACTTACACTGCTCTTATCTGTTATACACATACTATGTTTCCTGCACTTACACTGCTCTTATCTGTTATACACATACTATGTTTCCTGCACTTACACTGCTCTTATCTGTTATACACATACTATGTTTCCTGCACTTACACTGCTCTTATCTGTTATACACATACTATGTTTCCTGCACTTACACTGCTCTTATCTGTTATACACATACTATGTTTCCTGCACTTACACTGCTCTTATCTGTTATACACATACTATGTTTCCTGCACTTACACTGCTCTTATCTGTTATACACATACTATGTTTCCTGCACTTACACTGCTCTTATCTGTTATACACATACTATGTTTCCTGCACTTACACTGCTCTTATCTGTTATACACATACTATGTTTCCTGCACTTACACTGCTCTTATCTGTTATACACATACTATGTTTCCTGCACTTACACTGCTCTTATCTGTTATACACATACTATGTTTCCTGCACTTACACTGCTCTTATCTGTTATACACATACTATGTTTCCTGCACTTACACTGCTCTTATCTGTTATACACATACTATGTTTCCTGCACTTACACTGTTCTTATCTGTTATACACATACTATGTTTCCTGCACTTACACTGCTCTTATCTGTTATACACATACTATGTTTCCTGCACTTACACTGTTCTTATCTACCAGAAATATTTCCAATATTAAAATCATAATTGGTTCTTACATTCTGCAAGTGCTTTTAGGGAATGATCTTTCATCTTGGAATAAATGCGTTAACAGTGAATTTACAGTGAATATTCCTCCAATGATGACGTCTCCATCCTCTGAATATTTATAATCCATCTTGAAGTTCCTCATTGTCAGGTGACATCCAGGGGCCGCAGCTTGGCAAAGGGGGACACACAGGACCAACAACCAGAAAAGCGTCCATGACAGCTTAGATACAGCACTGGTGATTCTATGACACATTGGAAAGACTGTGTCCTCCCCCTGCAGACTCAGCAGTGACAGCAGCATGGTATGTGGACGATTACTGGTGTGACCAGCTACCTGGGGAGAGATCAGACAGGAACAGGTTCTCATATGAAGAACCACCCAGGACTGCTGCCGCTCACTGACTTTTCACAGAAATTAACAGCCACACCTAAGTTTTTCTAAATATTCTGTCTGGATGAGAGTCATTATTTACCACTACAATACTCTACCTCATACTTGCTGGTGTCATTACTAGATTTTTGTGTGATTTTACAAGAGGCGTTTCAATGCAACACTGTATCTATCAATCTACCTCATTGTAACCATCCTGAATATTCATTTGATAACCTACAGAAAGGACTTTACTGATGTCTTTCGTCTGAACTGTTGAAGTTTATAGATCATTCCATTGTTATATGGTTTATTGAGAGATATAAATCTACCAAGTGTTACAGGTTGCCACATACGCCCATATTTTATTAAGTGTTTATCTGTGTTTGCATTTATTTTTCTATGTGTATTTGCATTATTAAATTTGTATTTTTATTGACTATTTTGTATCATATGCCTTCCATTTAGTTTTTGCAGCTTAGTATATTGGTGATTCAAGCGCAAGGTTATTGTGTGTCTCATATGAATTATGGTTATTCATCTGGAGGATAAAAAAGCAGCACAATAGATGTAAAACTCAGACAGCTCACAATGACAACAGAAAAAATTGTTTTCACGGGGGAGCCAACTTATCTTGTGTCAGCAGCAATGCACAAATGATGAAGATGGAGATACTGAGTGCTTTATGGTAACAAAACAAGTCACTGTCTGTATGTTGGCAAATACTGTTACTGTGTCACTAAAGGAACGCACATTTTGGCATCTAACACATTACAGTCTCATTGGACCTGATGTGATAATGTATGATCCAGATCCACACTTGCTAACGCAACGGGACATATACGCAGGGTGCTTGTGTAAGGCCCCTTGCAAGTTACATCTGTGTATGTGTGTGCAAGATGGGCAGCCTTTGCCTTCTGAAAAGCCCTGCAACGGAAGCTGGGTTTGCCATGCAGATTAGGCAAATGGGGCAGTGGTAAGAAGATCTGTGCAGGGAAGATAAGAGGTGGGTTATAAACATGGAAGTATCCAAAACTCCACACAAGAGAGAAGGGTGTCCTGGGGGAGTCCTCTCTCCTCTTCTGTGTGGACTTTCAGACGTATGAAATGCAAGCAGCCATCTGGCTTCAGTCCTTTGAGAGGAGCAACAAGGCAGACAGAAGAAGTAGGGAGAAAAAAATCAGAAAACTTTAGGAGAAAAAAGAAGTTGAGAGGAAGCAGCAAGAAAGAAGATGAGAAGAAGCAGCAAGAAAGAAAATGAGAAGAAGCAGCAAGAAAGAAGATGAGAGGAAGCAGTAAGAAAGAAGATGAGAAGAAGCAGGAAGAAAGAAGATGAAAGGAAGCAGCAAGAAAGAAGATGAAAAGAAGCAGGAAGAAAGAAGTTGAGAGGAAGCAGTAAGAAAGAAAATGAGAAGTAGCAGGAAGAAAGAAGATGAAAGGAAGCAGCAAGAAAGAAGATGAAAAGCAGGAAGAAAGAAGATGAGATAAAGCAGCAAGAAAGAAGATGAGAGGAAGCAGTAAGGATAAAGATGAGAGGAAGCAGTAAGGAAGAAGATGAGAAGAAGCAGGAAGAAAGAAGATGAGAGGAAGCAGTAAGAAAGAAAATGAAAGGAAGCAGTAAGAAAGAAGATGGGAGGAAGCAGCAAGAAAGAAAATGAGAGGAAGTAGTAATAAAGAAGATGAGAGGAAGCAGTAAGAAAGAAGTTTAGAGGAAGCAGTAAGAAAGAAGATCAGAGGAAGTAGTAATAAAGAAGATGAGAGCAGAGGTGTAGCTAGCTGCCATGGTGCCCGGAGCATGGGTATGTTGCAGTGCCCCATTACTGTATTTGAGGCGTGGCCAACATGGGGGGGTTGCATTTGAAGGAAGAAAGGAGAAAAAACAGGAAATTCCTAAATTGGCGAGAGAGTCCATTCTATTGTATTAATCAAAAATACAATATTTAAAGAAAGTGAGGTGCTATAGTTGAAACTGACTCAAAACAATGAGTGAACAGTTGTTTGTAATATTTATTATACAGGTTTTTAGTTTTAGTTTTTTTAAACAATCAAAACTTCACAAATATACCTCATTTAGATAGGCCCCTACACTTAAAAAATAACTTCTCTAACACGGTACTTACCTCCCTCTGTAGCAACTGCCTACAGACTATAAATTATTGATGGCAGGACTCAGCCACCTTCTAATACAACACAATCTACATAGTACAATCTATATACCAAAATCAGAAATATAACTTCCCTCTCTCAGTGATAGGCTGCAAAGAAATGATTTATTCACCCACAGTACTCTGTTATTTCACCTGGAACACAGGGGTAGCTGATCTAGATGGAAGTTTCCAAAGAGCAAAATAAAATATATCTAATAAATATAAAAATAAAAAACACCTCCTCCATTCTAAAGTGAAATAAAAATGATATTATGCATCATTTGGGATGAGTTTATGCATTGAAAATATTGCTTTCTTCATTTTCTTTATAGACATGCCAACCATTGCAAGTCATACACATGGTCTATTCTATCTGTGTAAGGTTATTATTTTATTCCCTCTACAAGGGTCACTATATGCAGAAATGAACATGAGTTTGATAAGTTTAAAAAAAAAACAACCCAGGTTATTGTGTTTGGTGATGAGATGAAAACGGTATTAATATGCATTTCCTTTCCCAGGTCTATCTGTCAGCTTCCTATCTGCTTTACCTCTGCCTGTCCCACATGCATTAAAGCCCCAGACACACTACAGGTTTTTTAACTATAATCGATAAAACACCAGAGAAAGGAGTGTGTTGAATGATATCGTGTAAGTGTGACGATCAAGTCATTCAATACTGAAGACAACCTAAAATCATTTGTAGTGTGTATGCAGACTGATTGGCAATACAAATGTTCTATAATGTCATCCATCGTTTAAAAAAATGTAGTGTGTGTGAGGATTTACACCCTATTAGTGTCTGCTCTTTCCAGTATGATGTAAGATCCTATATGGTTGCAACTTCTCCAAGACCGCTGTGACTGCTCTTTTGCTTTTTCAGATGAGTATTATTGTGCATAGACCCCTCCCCCCCACCACCACCATTTTCTATATACATACACTTACCTGCACCGTTCTTCTGCACTCCACCGCAGCTCTTCTACCCATGCGTGCCCCTGGATGAGAGGAAGCAGTAAGAAAGAAGATGAGAGGAAGCAGTAATAAAGAAGATGAGATGAAACAGTAATAAAGGAGATGAGAGGAAGCAGTAACAAAGAAGATGGGAGAAAACAGTAATAAAGAAGATGAGAGGAAGCAGTAATAAAGAAGATGGGAGGAAGAGAAAGAAAAACTACGAGAAGAAGCAGGAAGAAAGAAGATGGGAGGAAGCAGTAATAAAGAAGATTAGAGGAAGCAGTAAAGAAGAAGATCAGAAATAGCAGTTTATTTATCAGAAGAATAAGGATAAATAAGAACATTAGAAGAAATAGGATCAGAGGAAGGAGTAAAAAAGAAGAATGTTAGAAAAAAGTGAGAAAGAGAAAAAGGTATAGAGGTAGAAAGAAAGAAAAAGTTACCAGATGTAGGGAGAAAGAAGAAGATCAGAAGAAATAGTAATGGCATTTGTATAAAGGTCATTGGGCTAGATTCAGATTCCCGCACGCTTTACGTGCACGCGGGGGGTTGAAATTACGCAAGGCAGAGGGATGTTCACGCCCCATCACTCCCCTCTATCGGTGGTAGTTACGTGAGTAAATCCCCTGACCTATAAGAGACATAGAAACATAGAGACACAGGGCCTGATCCAGACCTACGCTCATGTGTGTTTTTATGATGGTCGTAAGCATAAAAACAGCTATTTGTACTTCCTGCGCATGCTCGGGGCAAATATTAGGCTCATCTTACGCTCAGAAATTCTCAGCGTATGGGACTTGAGCGTACCACCTTTGTAACTATGGTCGAGGGGGCGTCTGGCTTTTTTTTTTACGATTTTTGTAAATACGCACCGAGGGCGGGGTGATGCATTTAAATCGTACAGTATGGCCGTGCTAAGCGTCGTAACTACGCAAGGAGCTTACCGCCGCCGGCGGTTACGATCAGAAGGGTTAGGGTGGGGTTTGCGCGGCGTAAGATGGGAGTGCATGGTAGGTACGCTGGCGTAAATACACTACGCACATGAGCGTAGGTCTGGATCAGGCCCATAGAAACATAGAAAGTGACGGCAGATAAGAGCCACATGGCCCATCCAGTCTTCCCAGTTGTTTATTTAAACTATACTGACCCCAGACCCTATTTACCCTGAATTTAATTTGAGATTTAGGAAATCCTTATATTTATCCCCAGCATGTTACACTGTTCTACTGTATTACCTCTACCCCCTCAGATGTATGTTGTGTGACACATGTACATGTTCCTCTAGCCTTTCTTGGTATGGTGTGTGACACAGGCCATGGACCATTTTAGTTGCTCTTCTCTGCTCCAAGCTATACATGTTTAGTTCCTCTAGCCTTTCTTGGTATGGTGTGTGACACCGGCCATGGACCATTTTAGTTGCTCTTCTCTGCTCCAAGCTATACATGTTTAGTTCCTCTAGCCTTTCTTGGTATGGTGTGTGACACAGGCCATGGACCATTTGAGTTACTCTTCTTTGTACAGTCTCTGATGTATTTTTGTCTTTCTGGAGATATTGGGCCGTATTCACACTTAAGTAAGTGTAGAATCTACATGCGTATTTTTACTATCAGTTAAACTGCTCATGCCCAGAAGTCAAATATGCGCACAGAAACCATGACCGATTGATTCACATACACAGACATGTGACTTAGAACTGAAGCACACATCGGCACATAATGAGTCCCATATGCATGGCTAGAGGCTCTTGATGCAAATGATCTGCACATGGAAGTAAGAGTGCCTTGCATAAAATGAACATACAAACTCCACACAGATAAAGCCTAGCCCGGGAATGGAACTCAGCACTCACTCACTGAGCTGCTCATATTTAGGCTTGTTTATTTGCACATTAGTTTTTAGCAAATATTTTTATTCTTTATCCTTTATTTGTAAGAAGAATAAAGAAGAGCAGAAAAGTGGTGAGAAAAAAAGATCAGAAGGAGGAACACAGAACATGGGAAATAAAAAAAGAAGGAAATTAGAAGAATAAGGAGAAATAAAAAGGTTAGAAGAAGGGAGAATAAAGATCAGAAAAAAGAAAACAGTAGGGGTAAGAAATAGAGCATGAGAATTAGGGAAAAAGACAGATCAGAAGAGGGCAATGAGAAGGAAGAAGATTAGAAACAGGGAGAAAGAAGAAGTAGGGAGATAGAAGAAGATCAGAGAAGTGTTGAGATTCAGAAGGAATAGAGAAACCAGATTAAGTAGTGAGAAAGAAAACGTTTAAAAGAAAGAAGGAAAAATATGATCCGAAAGAGTGAGAAAGAAGAACATAAGAATATGGAGAAAGAAACCTTAGAGAAAGAAGTAGTAAGAAACAAGGAACTTAGAATTATATATATAAATAAATTCAGGAGTAGTTAGAAAATGGAATATCAGAAGAAATAGGTAGAAAGATGTTTTTTCATGGATTATACAAAAAGATTTATGCAACAAGATTTCCAAACTTGACTCTGGGCTTTAAATCTGTAATATTGCAATTTATACAAAAGACATTGAGGAGGGGGCTCACACTGCTTGCATTAAGAACTGTATGTGAAGTAGGATGTGTGCAAATGAGAAATGCTTGTGTACTATTCGTTTGAGGTATGAGCGCCAATGAATCGGGATTGGCCAGAGGTGTCTGTAAGTAGCCGGCTTCCTGCAGAGATGTATCTCTATCTCTCTATCTCTAGCTCTCTATCTCTATCTGTCTATCTCTATCTCTCTATCTCTAGCTCTCTATCTCTATCTGTCTATCTCTATCTCTCTATCTCTATCTCTCTCTCTAGCTCTGCTTGTGTACTATTCGTTTGAGGTATGAGCGCCAATGAATCGGGATTGGCCAGAGGTGTCTGTAAGTAGCCGGCTTTCTCTATATCTCTATCTCTATCTCTCTATCTCTAGCTCTCTATCTCTATCTGTCTATCTCTATCTCTCTATCTCTATCTCTATATCTCTAACTCTCTATCTCTATCTCTATATTTCTATCTCTATATTTCTATCTCTATCTCCATCTCTCTATCCCTATCTCTCTATCTCCATCTCTCTATCTCTATCTCTATCTCTCTATCTCTATCTCTCTATCTCAATCTCTATCTCTACCTCCCTATCTCTAACTCTCTATCTCTATCTCTCTATATCCATCTCTCTATCTCTATCTCTATCTCTCTATCTCAATCTCAATCTCAATCTCTATCTCTAACTCTCTATCTCTATCTCTAATCTCTCTGGGGGTGATTCAGAGATGCGACTGCGAAAAGATCGCAAATATACGCAACTAAGTTCAGATCTTAGCAGGTTCCAGCCCACTGCATAAACAGTCACTCCCCTTGCAAACAGCGGCGGATCTTAAAGTTAGACCACCATTGAGCAACCCTAACTCTGCGCTGTCATTTGAGATCTTAAGGGAAGTAGTTGCGGTTATTTGAGATCCTAAGTGTCAGCCCGCGCCCACTTTCCCTCATCTCCCTGCTCCCCTGCCTATTTCCATGCAAATCCTTCAGATCTTAAACTTCCGCAGCACTTAAGATCTTAAGTGCTTGCGATCGATTCACAGGTCCGCGCTTAGCGAATTTAAGATCCTAACCTCTACGTAGACGGCGTTGCACTATTACTACGCATGCGCATTGATGCGAATTTTCTAAGATCCTAAATATACGCTCCTAAGTAGCGATAAAATCGCATCTCTGAATCACCCCCTCTATCTCTATCTCTCTATCTCTAACTCTCTATCTGTCTATCTCTATCTCAATCTCTATCTCTCTATCTCTATCGCTCTATCTCTATCTCTAGCTCTCTATCTCTATCTCTCTATCTGTCTATTTCTCTATCTCTCTATCTATATCTCTCTATCTCTAGCTCTATCTCTCTATCTATCTATCTCTCTATCTCTAACTCTCTATCTCTAGCTCTCTATTTCAATCTCTAGCTCTCTATCTCTCTATCTCTCTATCTCTAACTCTCTATCTCTATCTCTCTATCTGTCTATTTCTCTATCTTAATCTCTATCTCTCTATCTATATCTCTCTATCTCTATCTCTCTATCTCTATCACTCTCTCTCTATCTCTCTATCTCTCTATCTCTATCTCTCTACCTCATGCTCTCTATCCTCTCTATCTGTCTATTTCTCTATCTTAATCTCTATCTCTCTATCTATATCTCTCTATCTCTATCTCTCTATCTCTATCACTCTATCTCTATCTCTCTAACTCTCTATCTTATCTCCTCTGTCTCAATCTCTATCTCTCTATCTCTATCGCTCTATCTCTATCTCTAGCTCTCTATCTCTATCTCTCTATCTGTCTATTTCTCTATCTTAATCTCTATCTCTCTATCTATATCTCTCTATCTCTATCTCTCTATCTCTATCACTCTATCTCTATCTCTCTAACTCTCTATCTCTATCTCTCTGTCTCAATCTCTATCTCTCTATCTCTAACTCTCTATCTCTGTCTCTCTATATCCATCTCTATCTCTAGCTCTCTATCTCTATCTCTCTATCTGTCTATTTCTCTATCTTAATCTCTATCTCTCTATCTATATCTCTCTATCTCTATCTCTCTATCTCTATCACTCTATCTCTATCTCTCTAACTCTCTATCTCTATCTCTCTGTCTCAATCTCTATCTCTCTATCTCTAACTCTCTATCTCTGTCTCTCTATATCCATCTCTATCTCTAGCTCTCTATCTCTATCTCTCTATCTCTATCACTCTATCTCTATCTCTCTAACTCTCTATCTCTATCTCTCTGTCTCAATCTCTATCTCTCTATCTCTAACTCTCTATCTCTGTCTCTCTATATCCATCTCTATCTCTAGCTCTCTATCTCTATCTCTCTATCTCTATCACTCTATCTCTATCTCTCTAACTCTCTATCTCTATCTCTCTGTCTCAATCTCTATCTCTCTATCTCTAACTCTCTATCTCTGTCTCTCTATATCCATCTCTATCTCTAGCTCTCTATCTCTATCTCTCTATCTCTATCACTCTATCTCTATCTCTCTAACTCTCTATCTCTATCTCTCTGTCTCAATCTCTATCTCTCTATCTCTAACTCTCTATCTCTGTCTCTCTATATCCATCTCTATCTCTAGCTCTCTATCTCTATCTCTCTATCTCTATCACTCTATCTCTATCTCTCTAACTCTCTATCTCTATCTCTCTGTCTCAATCTCTATCTCTCTATCTCTAACTCTCTATCTCTGTCTCTCTATATCCATCTCTATCTCTAGCTCTCTATCTCTATCTCTCTATCTCTATCACTCTATCTCTATCTCTCTAACTCTCTATCTCTATCTCTCTGTCTCAATCTCTATCTCTCTATCTCTAACTCTCTATCTCTGTCTCTCTATATCCATCTCTATCTCTAGCTCTCTATCTCTATCTCTCTATCTCTATCACTCTATCTCTATCTCTCTAACTCTCTATCTCTATCTCTCTGTCTCAATCTCTATCTCTCTATCTCTATCTCTCTATATCCATCTCTATCTTTAGCTCTATATTTCTATCTCTATCTCTCTATCTCCATCTCTCTATCTCTAGCTCTCTATCTCCATCTCTATCTCTCTGTCTCAATCTCTATCTCTCTATCTCTATCTCTCTATATCCATCTCTATCTTCTCCATCTCTCTATCTCTAGCTCTCTATCTCCATCTCTATCTCTCTGTCTCAATCTCTATCTCTCTATCTCTAACTCTCTATCTCTGTCTCTCTATATCCATCTCTATCTCTAGCTCTCTATCTCTATCCTATCTCTCAGTATAGGCGTTCCCTCTTATATATGCCCGGCATAGGCGTTCCCTCTTATATATGCCCGGTATAGGCGTTCCATCCTATATATGTCCGGTATAGGCGTTCCCTCTTATATATGCCCGGCATAGGCGTTCCCTCTTATATATGCCCGGTATAGGCGTTCCATCCTATATATGTCCGGTATAGGCGTTCCGTCTTATATATGTCCGGTATAGGCGTTCCATCCTATATATGTCCAGTATAGGCGTTCCCTCTTATATATGCCCGGCATAGGCGTTCCCTCTTATATATGCCCGGTATAGGCGTTCCATCCTATATATGTCCAGTATAGGCGTTCCCTCTTAGTGTAAGGGTCCCATCCTTCTGTTTCCTAGAGTATCCCCTCAGTGAGAGAAACGCGTTAGCCCTCTCCTCGCAGGGCTGTGCACATTATGTCATTACTGCAGATGTTATAACTAGTATCACATCCCGTGACACTATAAACCACACAGAAAGGAGCATCGTAAGATCCAAATACGTCAGCGCCATCTGCGCCATCCACATGTGCGGCACCATGGCGTCTGCCATTCATCGCATTTATTAAGGTGAGTGGAAATTAGCAGCTCATTAACAGCTTTTCACTTTATTAAGTTTGGGAGCGAGAGGAAAAGTCTTTCTTCTGAGATCAAAGAGAAGGCTTAATGTCCCTGTATGAAGTCTGCGGTGAACACCGGTCAGCCGCATCACAGACATTTATCCCAGAGACCTCCGCGGGGCGTCCGATACCGCCAACCCGGAGAGAGAAGGAAATGAAATCTCCAGTGATAATAGCCAGATGCCTCCGACAGACCCCGCTCTGCAGCGGGGGCCACTCATAGGCTGGAACGCAGGTCCCATGCTCCCTAAAACCCTGGCAAAAATATGGTATATTATCAAGGTCGTCGGCAGAACTAAAGATGGGGCAAACTGCTCCCGCTCCATTCAGCGTGACAACCATATTAGCGCAGAATAGCACCCCACAGGGGCAGACTGGGAAATGATAGCCAGCAGGCTCAGCACCTGATGTATTCAGGGCCCGGATTACTTGTGCTGCCGCTTTGGTTGCCAGGTGACAGCACAGGTGTTCCAGAGCCCCCTGCCGGAAGAGGACGGCATTAAGCTGCCGGCATGCTATTTATGGGGATGGGTGTAGGCCGCTGCTGTGATGATCTGTCTTTCGAAAGATCACTTTGCGACAATGAGGCGCGACATCCGGTATATAGAGACGTCTTTCCCGCGGCTGCAGTGTCTCCAAAGAGTCCAAACGACAACAGGCAAGTTCTCTTCAGCCTAACAATAAACATTCCCTAATCCTAACCATCCCTGTCCCTACTATACAATGCAGACAGCATTCTAGTCACTACTATACAATGCAGACAGCGTCCTAGTCACTACTATACAATACAGACAGCGTCCTAGTCACTACTATACAATGCAGACAGCGTCCTAGTCACTACTATACAATGCAGACAGCGTTCTAGTCACTACTATACAATGCAGACAGCGTCCTAGTCACTACTATACAATGCAGACAGCGTCCTAGTCACTACTATACAATGCAGACAGCGTCCTAGTCACTACTATACAATGCAGACAGCGTCCTAGTCACTACTATACAATGCAGACAGCGTCCTAGTCACTACTATACAATGCAGACAGCGTCCTAGTCACTACTATACAAGGCAGACAGCGTCCTAATCACTACTATACAATGCAGACAGCGTCCTAGTCTCTACTATACAATGCAGATAGCGTCCTATTCTATACTATACAATGCAGACAGCGTCCTAGTCACTACTATACAATACAGACAGCGTTCTAGTCACTACTATACAATGCAGACAGCGTCCTAGTCACTACTTTACGATGCGGACAGCGTTCTAGTCACTACTATACAATACATTACACATTGCATCCTTCTGACCACTATGCAATAAATTCAACATTCTTGTACCCACAATGCAGTTAAAAAAGGCAACAATAAGACCACAATACAAAGAAGAACAGCATTGTGAGCGCTTACTGTTATCCAGTTTGTTTGTGTACAGTATATATATCCATCCAATCTCTCCCCCTTGTGTTTTTCCAGTCTCCCAATATTCTCTCTCATGTCTCTCCACCCTCCCTATATTCCCCATTCATGTGTCTCCAACCTCCCCAGTATTCTCTATTCATGTGTCTCCAGCTCCCCAGTATTCCCCATTCATGTGTCTCTTGCTCCCAGTATTCCCCATCATGTCTCCAGCTCCCCAGTATCCCCATCGTGTCTCCAGTTCCCAGTATTCCCCATCATGTGCCTCCAGCTCCCAGTATTCTCCATCATGTTTCTCCAGCCTCCTAATTATCCCCTTTTGCTTTACTTCACTTACCTTTGCTGTTCCACTTCTTTTCCTCCACAGAGTGCTCCTTCCTTGGGATGCTGATGTGACCTAATGTCATGTCAGCATAATTTTACATATGTTACACCATTGACTGCTATATCTGGTTTTATCTATGGGGCAGTTCTGGATTGTTTCCTATTGTGGACATTTCTACTACCTGCCCCTGGAGGCTGCTGTTGAACACTATCTCTAGGACTAATTATGTAATGTGCTTGTTATCCTACACCTGTGCTCTGGTTTTATCTATCCCATCATTGCAGAGCAGAGCATTGTTTCCTGTTACCTGTTCTCTGCACTGCATGTTTTTTTAGTCTTCTCAGCTGTTATCTGATTCTCCCTGTCTCGTGGATCCTTGCTTTATACCAGCCAAGCTGCTCACTTTCTGGACTCTATTTGCACTGTCTTGCTTACTCCCTGTGGATTAACTACAACTGCATATTACACCTTGTGTTTTTTACCTACTATCTGTGCTTATGTTCTGTGTTATCTGCATACTCCTGTGTTACGTATCCTGTATCCTCCTCCTGCAATAAACCTCATCAGTTCCAAAGTTACTGTGCTGTGTGATCTACCCCTGCCGGTGGAACAATGGAAAAGTGCCCACCTCCGGGTGACTGGAGCTCAGCGCTTCCATTGCCTCTGGTACTTTCGCCCCTGGTGCTGCCAGGGAGCCTATCTCTATGACGTCTCCCTACCACTACCAGCAAAACCCTGGGGTTCCTTCCTCCATAGGCTCCGATGATGTCCATTTGTTTAGTGCATAACCTTTGGATGTGGTACTACTGCGTTCCCAAATGTCTCAAGCTTTGTCTTACTCTAAGAAGAAACTAGGAATTTACAAGAACGGTTACCTGGGTGCGTGTCTTTGTCATCAGGTGGTGTTCACCATTGCCCCTGATGGTGGAGTTGGAATTGGCTTCGCCCCAACGACAGATCGCGATCCCTGGAACCAGACTCGTAATTAGAGGGAAAATACGTAAAGTGGGACAATAGAACAGGACGAGCAGGAAGCGGGAACAGACTAGTCAGAAGGGACTGACTAGTGGAGAGCAACAAGAAACACATAACAAGACAAGAGACAAAAAGGGGGAAGATACGAGACAGACTGGACAAACAAGACTCACTGGGACTCTCTCTCACTCAGTCAATCAGCGGTACCCCCGAAGGGGTAACAGATACTGGCACACAAGGGAAAGCTAGGACTGAACGCTAGGTAATAACACCAAGGAGAGAGAAAGAGGAAGGGAACTGGACCACAAGAGGTTAAAGGCAAGGTACTGGGCTGGACTGGAGGGGCACTCAAGAAAGCAATGAGAGGCTGAGCAAAAGACCAAAGAACAATAGCAAAAGCAAGGACCAAAAGGCAGAGGGCAGAAGAACTAGGGCAAATAGGCAGAGAAACTGGAACAAGGGGCAGAAAGCAGAGCACTAGGCAAGAAAGACTGGGTCACGTAGAGAACGCTATAACTAGCACTGAGGCTATTTACAGGGGAATGTTATGGTACCCCGGGTTTACCTTGACAGGGAACCGAGGTGACCAGAGAGATAGAAAAATAAGAGCGGGTAAACTCACCGGTTTGCGAACACTGATGTCTGTCGCTGTTTTCGCTAGAGCCCCTGATGGTGGGGATAGACTGGAGCTGGTACGACTGGTCAGGCCACACACCTTCAGAGAATACCCGGGAGAAGAATAACAAGAACAAGTGAGAAAATAGCCATAAGATAGGATGAGGATAGTAGCGGGTAACAGGCCGGTCAGAAGAGACTACACCGGGACAGACACTACAAAAAACACTAAACGGACAATAGAACAAGATGGGAGTGACGGGACGGACTGGACGTACAGTACAAACTAGGACTCTCACTCACCCACTCAGCTAGAGGAAAACCCCCTAAGGGGTTAAACGTAAACAGGCAGTCAGGATAAAACACTAAGGAGAGAGAAAAGGAGACTGGAGCACAACAGGTTAATGAGGAATGAACTGGACTCTCAACACTCAGAAGCAGAAGAGAAAGCTACAGACTGGCACAGAACCGCGGGCACCTGCTGAGAGTGCTGGAAGATATTTAAATGCTGAGGGACCAATCGCTGCAAGCAGAGAGCGCGCCAACGGAATGACAAGGCTGTAACCATGGAGAGCGGGACGCCAGCAGAAAACCCCGTCTGGAGGAAAAGAGCATCGGCGTTGCTATGGCAACGTCCACGCAGAGCGCCGGAAGCCGCACAGAGCCGGAGACAGCATGCCTGAGTGTGGAGACGGACGCCAGGACCGAAGGTGAGAGTAACAGAGCGGGGAAGAGGTAAGTAATGGGCAACAGTGGCGCTGTCTGACAGGGAACTGGCCAATCAGGCAGAAGATTGGGCCAGCCCCCTGCAATCTGAATGGGTGGAGAGGAAAGGGGCAGCTGCTTAATTCATAAGGAGAGAGCGGGAAGAGGGGAAGCTTCCTGGTACACAGTGCTGCAGCGGGCGCGAAGAACAGAAG
>WWET01008737.1:0-13147 GCA_011038615.1 Limnodynastes dumerilii
TGGAAGGAGCCAGAAGCACAGAATTGTAGCACCACAAGGAGTTTTGTAAGCGGTGAAATTGCTGTACGTGACATGACATTTGAAGTCAGGTCCCTCTGCACAAGTGCAAGAGTTTCCATGATGATATGGGGTGGAAAGCGATAGATGCGCCTGACCTCATCATCAGTCACGTTAAAGAGGCTGACACGTGGCCGATAGATGCACTCACGAGTCCTCAGGCGATGGGAATGACGCTGACGATGTTCCCTCCTCCGTGGCTGCTCCTCTTGCACAGCTGGATTACCCATTTCTGCTGCTAAAAACTAATATAAAAATTCCTATAAACCACTAAATCAAAGCAACAATTCCACATAAAATATATAAAAAAAACATTAATCGATTATAAAAAATATTATGACATACATTGGTGAAATAAAAAATCATATGTCATGCTAGCTGATTAAATTTAGATATTGATATACACACACACCCACCAAAATAACAATGTCTAAAATCTAAAAAATAAGTACTTACACCTGCAAGTTCATCAGCTCGCTCCATCTGTCCAAAAAAAACCCAAAATAACATTATTTAAACAACAAATATAAATAACGAAAAGAAATGCATATACTACCTATATTAAAAACAGGTCAATAGTCCAAAATATTAATGTAAGCCTTTTAGAAACTTTAAAAAAAAATAAAAAAAATACATATATAAAAACACATTATAATGTACTTAAACAAAAATAATCTACATGTTTGTTGTGTGTTCATGTATTGGTAACAATGAAATACATTCAACATATGCACATATTATTTCTATCTCATACTTACCATATATGGTATAGATGTGTTGTTCAATCAAATTTGCCAAAAAAACAATATGAATAAGCACTAGATATGCTATATGCTAGACTATATGCTAGACGCTTAAACAGCAGCAAAAAATGGGAGCCTTTACTAATTTATAAAGGAAAGCACATTACATTGGTCAATTTCATTCAGGTGTTACATCTCTTAATTGGTTTGGTTTGCAAAGGGAAAATACACTGCACAGACCATGCTGCGTTTATTATACGTATGACCGCAACTTAGTATTTTGTCCGGTTGTCTGGAGGGTCACACAAACCTACTCTAGGTACGTTCGTTTTAGAAAAAGCATACGATGATATGTTCTTATTTTTGGATCTGTCGCCCAAACGATTTCACCCCCATTTAGATCATTTGTATACATGGTTAAACCCTCTGTTACATTAATTCACTCCCATACCGTAAAAAGGTCGTATGGCCGATGTTGCTTAGGTCTGGATCGGGCGTCCGTCTGTACTACAGTCGATGCGCATTGCGTGATTACTGGCGATTTTACGCCCACGATGAGCGTACGATCGCATCCGAGTGTTGTTCTGGATCAGGCCCAATGTCCATAATCGTAAGTGCCAAAAGGTACCTAAAAACGGGGGGCGGGTTAGGTGCTGGAAGAGTGAGTTAGGTGCCCATCTGCCCGCACCTAACTCACTCTTATCTGTGAATAAGGTCCATAGTAACGTATATAAGCATGGGTACTTCTGGCAAAATATTGCAAAAGTATAATTTTTATTTCCACTAGAGGTTAGCAAGTGAATGCTAAATTTATTTCATTCCTTTGAGATGGCGTATGTAGTTTTGCTATGTTTGAAAAGTTTTATCCTAGTATTGAAAGTTAATTCATACAATAAAGATAAACATGGTTCATGGCAAATATAATATGTTTTTTTTAACAGTAAAAAAAAAAAAGGAAATAAAAGGTAACTCACAGAACAAATTATAATTGTTACATTGTTAGCATGTGAATAAAAATAAGAAGCAGAATAGTCACTCTGGTTTATAGTGTTTATTATAATGGATCTGAATCACACTTAAGAACACGGTAGGTTCTTAAATATATGCGGCTAATATCAAGGCAACTCTCTTGGCACAACCTCGGTTTTCAGGTTCTTAAGAGACTTATGAGTGCCATAGTGCTCCATTAACTGTAGGTTTGCATTTGTGTGCGTAAGGCGTCTAATTACAAATGTGTCTGCATAACCGCGCCTCCTTTTGGTCATTTAAATGTCTCCCTCCACCCAATCTTCATATCTGCTGTGTTAATTATTCATGGCACGCCCCTTTCGGCGTAATTTACTGCGAACCTAAAGACTTTTGGTACATATATTTGAATCATGGCATTTGTTTTCCCTAGTCTAACGTAAATAGCATATAAAAGTTACTATGCATGCGCAGTATATACCTTCTTAAAAATACACACCTAAAAAAACATTAATTAACACAAATTAGAGAGTGCTTTTTCTGTACTCTCTACTGTCCTACTGCTATAGTTGTTTCTTACATCTTGAATTTAGCAGTTGTTATATTTATCATATATTAAAACATAGAAACAGAATGCGATCACAGATAAAATCAACTTGGCCAAGTAGTCTGCCTATTTTTTTTAAACCATACAGACTCTAGAAACTGTTTGACCTTAGATTTAGTGTAAGATTAAAAAGACTGACGTTTTGAATATTTTGTGATTGTTTAAAATAAAGTGTTTATGTTAATGATAATACAAAATACCTTCCTTACTGCGGGCTGGATCCAGATTTAAGAAGGAGCTTGAAATTAAGAAAGAATGGCTACACCTGGGCAAAACCATGTTGACTTCAGGGGGAGTCAAGTTAATTGTATTCTTTGCATGCAGGGATATATCTTTGAATTGCTTACTGCACACAAATACTGACCAGCTTTACTATTACACTGTTATTTAGACTTGGGATAGGAAACGCCATCTCTCAACTCTAATACTGTTTGCAACAGATGAAATATGACTCCTCTGCAATCAACATGGTTTAGCCCATTTCAAGCTACTTCTTAAGTCTGGATCCAGCCCTGCATTTGCTTATGCATTAATTCACAAGAGAGTGCAGTGTATGTGTAGATATATGTAAGTTAACTCTACCATCAGGACACATTTACAGTCAAGGTAAATTCAGGAACTTGGTTGATTTTAAGTTTCAGTTCTCACATTTATTTGAACATATAATTTATTTTCCTAAGCTACAAATTAAGTTTCACTATAGGAATAGTTAATTTGTGCAAGAAACATGTATTTAAAAATAAATGTTTAAAGTTTAACTCCAAAAATATTTATTATCCTGTGCAACACATTAAAAGTCTTTCATTATTTGCCGATTAATCTTTTTCCATATTTCTTCAAAAGTGCCTAAGTCATAGGTTCTAGTCCAAGACATTGCTCCAAGCATAGTAATTTTAACGAGTTTGTGAACAACTGAGTTCTTTTTTGTTTTAAAGATATATTCACTCAATTTAGATGTAGTTGAGCCATATTGTTTGCAAAATATATGCTGCATATATAACATGAGTCACAATTTTTTCACAGTAAACTGCAGAATTACAGAATATTCTACTACTTCATTTGAACAAATTGAGCAAACATTATAGATGATTTTCACATTTGCTAAATATATATTTTAGATTATTGCCAATGGTTTCTTAGTTTTGTGCTGAAAAGTACAGTGTAATTTAATATATGGAAATTAATGGATTCCTAATGAACCGCGGTCCACTCCAGCTGCAGTAATGGATTTTTAAGGTATACGCCTCTGCTACCTTTCCCGACTATCAGTATGGTATTTCTCCAGACAAAACAGTCATAAACAATAGTATATATAAATAATAATATCAATCTCTGCGCTAGAGTGTTACAATCATAAAGAGTTCTTGGCAACACTGTACCGTCCGGACTTCAACCCGTTAGGAATGTCCACAGATTTTTTACGTCCTTATGCTTGGTTAATTCTTTGTTGGTTTTCCTCTTTGTTCCGTTCTTCCGCTTCTAATTTTCCTCCTGGAAAAAAGAGAAAGCCTTGTGTGATACCTTCTACTACAAGCAAATCCCGTTCTCAAAAAGACATCTACTCACATTCTTTGTGTCTTGTTTGGTAAACCGTGAATGGATCCTTTTCCCTTGTTCTTTCTCCGGAATCCCGAAGTTGGTTCTCACCGATGTTGTTTTCCGTCTTGTGGTCCCGTCCTGTTATGATCTCATGCAACACAAAAAAAAAAGAATCCTCGAGCAACCTATCATATAAATAAGTACAATTCCACAGTGAGTCCTACTCACACTTTGCACATTATGCATCAAGGCTCTGTATATATGAACTGTTCCTTCCATCCTGCAGCTCTACAGACCACAGGGTCCTCCTGTAATAAGACAAACAACACCTCTCCTTGCATAGTAAACCATGGCAACCAAACAGGGACTCCACAGATCCTAGTATGAGTATAAAGAAAAGAGAATCCCGCACCAGTGTTTAGCCATAAAGATACAAAGACATGAAAACCCTGTTGAGTACCTCAAAAATTATTCAAATACAGGGTGGGTGCTACCGGTTGGCAATTGCATATATTGAAAAATAGAAAAAATCCCTACATAAGTAGGTAAGGATAATTAAAGGTCAACCAAAAATGGTGCACAACCATACTTCAGTCTAATCAGATTATAGATATAGTAGTCTTTATTGAATACACAGTTACAAAAGTTAAAAATATAGTACACTAAGACAACATGTATAACATGTAACAAACACTTAATAAAAATACAAGAAAGAGGACACCCTTCCCATGCTGCGGCTGTATAAATCCAACATATTGTAAATAGCCAGCTCTGGCCAAATCTATCCCTGTACTAATAAACAAGAAATAAAAGAAAATAATAAAGTCACCTCACGGAGACGCTTCACCCAATGAAGGGCTACTAAGTGTCCCTACCTGCGGCCACAACAAGCTGGTACAAGTACAGTCACCGATACTACATTCACAGCTGAACCGAGACACAAAAACAGGGAGACATGGACAAAAACAGCAGCATCATGGAGACGGGGTCCACAAACACAAACACAAACACAGATCCTACTTACAATTAGTCCCCTTGAGGGAAATGCCTATCAGCAATACTTTGCTTCTCCAACCTCCTTGTTCATCCGATAAGGGAATATGCACCAGCTTTCTTCCACAAAAAACTTTATTAAAATTACAATAAAACTTTGTTCCAACAGTGAACTTTCTCTATTCCTCTGTTTTGAAAGAAGAAATCCTTTCCTCCCTCCTATCTCTGAGGGAACTGCCTGTCAGAGCCTATCACTCCTTAGAATCCTGTATTCCCCTAAGCTCTTTGAATGACTCCTCACACACCCGGTGCGTTATAAATACAAAAAAGGGGCCCCCTTTAAAATGCACTTTTGGGGAGGGAAAGGAAACAGATATACCTTGGTCAGGAATGGCAGGTGGTTCTCACTCTAGGGCTCTAAACGACGCGTTTCAATCACGTGTGTTATCTTTTTCAAGATTTAACCCTGTGAGGGTTGCTGCTTCCTTTTATAGTCTGTCTATCCCTGTCCGTCCCAATCTTCTTTCTCTCCTTAGATCTATTCTAAAAACTTTAGTTCGGTAATCAATAAACCCCTCTTCTCTTCCTTATTTTAACTTTCGTTTTTAGTAATCTTCTTTGGAATGACAGAAAACACAGCAGTAAGAAGCAGACCAGTGTACAGCTTCAGCAAAGGCCAGGAGTTAAAATGACCAACCTTTTAACTCCTGGCCTTTGTTGAAGCTGCACACTGGTCTGCTTCTTACTGCTGTGTTTTCTGTTGCTCATTCCAAATTCAAGAAAAACGAAAGTTAAAATAAGGAAGAGAAGAGGGGTTTATTGATTACCGAACTAAAGTTTTTAGAATAGATCTAAGGAGAGAAAGAAGATTGGGACGGACAGGGATAGACAGACTATAAAAGGAAGCAGCAACCCTCACAGGGTTAAATCTTGAAAAAGATAACACACGTGATTGAAACGCGTCGTTTAGAGCCCTAGAGTGAGAACCACCTGCCATTCCTGACCAAGGTATATCTGTTTCCTTTCCCTCCCCAAAAGTGCATTTTAAAGGGGGCCCCTTTTTTGTATTTATAACGCACCGGGTGTGTGAGGAGTCATTCAAAGAGCTTAGGGGAATACAGGATTCTAAGGAGTGATAGGCTCTGACAGGCAGTTCCCTCAGAGATAGGAGGGAGGAAAGGATTTCTTCTTTCAAAACAGAGGAATAGAGAAAGTTCACTGTTGGAACAAAGTTTTATTGTAATTTTAATAAAGTTTTTTGTGGAAGAAAGCTGGTGCATATTCCCTTATCGGATGAACAAGGAGGTTGGAGAAGCAAAGTATTGCTGATAGGCATTTCCCTCAAGGGGACTAATTGTAAGTAGGATCTGTGTTTGTGTTTGTGTTTGTGGACCCCGTCTCCATGATGCTGCTGTTTTTGTCCATGTCTCCCTGTTTTTGTGTCTCGGTTCAGCTGTGAATGTAGTATCGGTGACTGTACTTGTACCAGCTTGTTGTGGCCGCAGGTAGGGACACTTAGTAGCCCTTCATTGGGTGAAGCGTCTCCGTGAGGTGACTTTATTATTTTCTTTTATTTCTTGTTTATTAGTACAGGGATAGATTTGGCCAGAGCTGGCTATTTAAAATATGTTGGATTCATACAGCCGCAGCACGGAAAGGGTGTCCTCTTTCTTGTATTTTTATTAAGTGTTTGTTACATGTTATACATGTTGTCTTAGTGTACAATATTTTTAAATTTTTGAAACTGTGTATTCAATAAAGACTACTAAATCTAATTAGACTGAAGTATGGTTGTGCACCATTTTTGGTTGACCTTTAATAATCCTTGATATCCTGATTTTGTAGGGATTTATTTTTCTATTTTTCAATAAAATGGTCCATGGCCTGTGTAACAAATCATACCAAGAAAGGGTAGAGGAAGTAAACATGTATAGCTTGGAGCAGAGAAGGGAGACGGGGATATGATAGCAGCTTTCACATATATCAACGGTTGTGACCGGCTAGAGGAGGGGGCATTATATAAAGGAAGAGGAGTAATAGCTGGTGGGACTTCGTCAGGATACGCACCTTTAGAGAAAACCCGGGAGAAGAATAAGAAGAACAGATGGAGTCGGACAGATCAGGCGTAGGTAAGAGTGGGAAAGTGGGAGGAGACAGGTCAGTAGGATATGACCTGTAACTAACAACAAATAACAATGAACATAGACGGTAAGACAGGAGAGGTTGACGGGACTAACGAGACTGACTAAACAAACTAGGGCAAACACTCACACACACAGACCAGCGGTAACCCCCAAAGGGGCTAACAGATACAGACACTCAGGAGAGGTAAGGTAAATACAAGTGGTAAGGGACACTAAGGTGGGAGAGAGGGTAATGAAACACTAGGAACAACAGGCAAGGTACTAGGCAGGTACAGACTGGGACTCTCAAGAACAAATCAGAAAAGCACTAAGGCAAGGAGAAAGAGAGAAAGCAGCAGGCACAGTAACTGGAGAGAAACTATAACCAGCACTGAGCTGCTGCAGACAGGGACTGAAATAGAGGCCAGTGACTGCTGATTGGCTGGACTGGAACCCAGCCTATGAGTGATTGGCTGCGTCTCCCAGAGCGGGGAAAACGAGATAATGCTGAGAGAGACTTGGGAGGTGGAGCGTGCGCCTGCCCGAGGCTGCAGCGACGCTCCACGTGGCTTTGTTTACTTTTTGCAGGCAGGAGAGGAGGCGGAGAGACGCGACGGGGGACAGCTGCTGCGTCTCCTGCCAGAGACCGCGTGTGCGCCTGGAGAGGTGAGCTGGCCGCGCTCAGCCCGGCATATAACAGTACCCCCCCTTTGATGAGGGGTTATGATACCCCTAGGTACCGGTTTATCTGGGAATTTGTCATGGAAGTCTCTTAGAAGCTTGTTGGCATGAAGATTTCGTGCAGGAACCCATTGTCGCTCCTCGGGTCCATAACCCTTCCAATGTACAAGGTAGTGAACCTGACCTTGAACCTTTTTGGAATCCAGGATGGATTCTACCACAAACTCTTCTTGACCCTCAACTAATACAGGAGGGGGTTTGGAAAGAGGACCAGAGGAAAATTTCTTGGACTTCCAGAAAGGTTTGAGAAGAGAGATATGAAAGGTATTCGGGATTCTCATATTTCGAGGAAGATCCAACTTAAAAGCTACAGGGTTGATTTTCTTTAAGATGACGAATGGTCCAATGAAACGAGGCCCCAACTTCTTACAAGGCTGGCGAATATGGATGTTTTTAGTGGAAAGCCAGACCTTGTCGCCCACCTTGAAGGAACCACTGGTTCTCCGACGATCAGCTCTAGTCTTGGAAGAGATGGCCCCCTGGTGAAGGGAATCTGTCACTTTGGTCCAGATCATTTTAATGTTCCTGGCGATCTCATGGGACTCCATAGAACGATCCACCTCAGGCTGTGGAAGAGAGTTGGCTCTAGGATGATGACCCCAGGCGCAAAAGAACGGAGAGACCTTTGTTGTGGAGTGAGAAGAGTTGTTGTAGGCAAATTCTGCCCAGCACAGGTTCTGTGCCCAGTTGTCTTGTAACTTGAAAGTATAACAGCGTAAGTATTGTTCCAGGATTTGATTGACGCGTTCTGTCTGACCGTTGGATTGAGGATGGTACCCCGAGGACAGGCTGACAGTAATACGTAGCGATCTACAGAAGGCCTTCCAAAAGCCGGCGACAAATTGGGATCCTCTATCCGAGACGATATCAGAAGGGAGACCATGAAGTCGAACAACATGCTTAATGAAAAGATCAGCCAATAGTTGAGCAGAAGGCAATCCTTCCAGAGGTACAAAGTGAGCCATTTTGCTGAAACGGTCCACAACGACCCAAATGACCGTGTTCCCTGAAGATCTTGGTAGGTCCGTGATGAAGTCCATTGACAAGTGGGTCCAAGGACGTTTGGGGATGGACAACGGGTGAAGAAGCCCCACAGGAGGGGAGCGAGGAGACTTGTTTTGGGCACAGGTTAAACAAGATTTGATGAATTCTCTCACGTCTTTGGACATGGCAGGCCACCAGACGCTGCGTGAGAGTAATTCCAAGGTCTTCTGAACACCTGGATGGCCTGCGGTTTTGCAAGCGTGTGTCTCCAAGAGGACTGCCTTCCTGAGGTTTTCGGGAACAAAAAGACGGTTGTGTGGTCTTTGCGGAGGTGCGTGTTCCTGTGCACGTCTGATGAGAGAGTGCAGATCCTGGGTAATACCCACGAAGATTGAAGCAGACGGTATGATGGGAAGGGCGGGAGTGGTGGGAGCATGCTCCGGAGAAAATGATCTGGATAAGGCATCCGCTCTCTTGTTTTGAGAACCTGGGCGGAAGGTAATAAGAAAGTTAAAGCGGGTAAAAAAGAGTGCCCATCTGGCTTGTCTGGGAGTCTATCTTTTGGCGGCTTCGATATACGCCAGATTCTTGTGATCAGTGAGGACCACAATGGTATGGTAGGTACCTTCCAGCCAATGCCTTCATTCGTCAAAAGCCATTTTGATGGCTAATAGCTCCCTGTTGCCCACATCGTAGTTCTTCTCTGCCGAATAAATTTTTTTTGAAAAATATGCACAGGGATAAGACTTGCCATCCGCAGAATCCTGTTGAGAAAGGACTGCCCCTGCTCCCACATCGGAGGCATCCACCTCCACAATAAAGGGTAGGTCCGGGTCAGGATGTCGTAGGATAGGGGCTGAGATGAATGCTTGTTTGAGGTCTTGGAAGGCCTGTACCGCCCTTGGTGGCCATCTACTGGGATCGGCTCCCTTCTTGGTGAGATCCGAGATGGGGGTGAGCATGGATAGGCTCCGGATAAAGCGTCTGTAATAATTAGAGAACCCCAAAAAGCGTTGAGTAGCCTTCATATTACTAGGTTGAACCTAGTCCAGGATGGCCTTTACTTTGGCTGGATCCATGGAGAACCCGTCAGGATAGATGACATATCCCAAAAAAGTGACCTTATCCACTTCGAAATCACATTTCTCAGGTTTGGCGAAAAGTTGATGTTCCCGAAGGCGGGAGAGAACCTGCCGGACCTGCTGACGATGAGATTCCAAATCCCGGGAGAAGATAAGAATATCATCAAGATAAACAACAATAAATCTCCCCAGAAAGTCTCGAAGTATTTCATTTATCAGGTCTTGAAAGACGGCTGGGGCATTACAGAGACCAAATGGCATGACTAGGTACTCGTAATGCCCAGAATGGGTGTTGAAAGCAGTCTTCCACTCATCCCCCTCTCTGATTCTGACCAGGTTGTAGGCTCCACGAAGGTCAATTTTGGTGTATATAACTGCTCCTCTGAGAAGGTCGAAGAGATCAGAGATGCGTGGAATGGGGTAAGAGTTCCGTATGGTGATCTTGTTTAAGGCCCGATAATCGATACATGGTCGTAAGGAGCCATCTTTCTTGGCCACGAAGAAGAAACCTGCTCCCACGGGTGATATGGAAGGACGAATAAAACCCTTACGAAGGTTGTCCTGAATATATTCCTCCACGGCAGACTCTTCTGGACGTGAGAGTGAGAAAAGTCTTCCCTTGGGGAGTTTAGCCCCTGGTACCAGGTCGATGGCGCAATCAGACTGCCGGTGAGGAGGAAGTTCTTCTGAGGCCTTATCAGAGAAGACATCTAAGAAGTCAGCATACTGAGCCGGGATACTTAGAACTGTAGTCAGGGCAGCCCGCACAGGTCGGGAGATGCACGTCTTCGTACAGAAGTTGCTCCAGCTGAGAATCTCTCCTGTAGACCAGTCGATGACTGGACTATGGGTCTGAAGCCAGGGATGTCCCAGAACTATCTGGGCAGTGGGGCAGTGGATGAGCAAAAATTCCAACTGTTCGTTATGGCAGATCCCAATGGACAGTCGCAAAGACGGGGTGCTCCTGTGGATGAAACCTTCAGACAACGGTCTACCATCCAGGCCACAGGCAGTTAAAGGAGGCGTAATGACCTTGGACCCAATACCCAGGGATCGGGCCAGGTTGATGTCCAGGAAATTCCCTGCAGCTCCAGAATCGATGAAGGCCAGGATGTCAACCTTTTGATCATCAAGATGCAACCTGGCAGGGACTAGAAGGGAATTTTTTGTGGAGATGAGGTGAATACCCAGACGGAGCCCTTCTTCCTCCGACTGGGTTAGACGTTTCCCGGAGGAGCGGGTTTGTTGGGGCAATTGTCTGCTCGGTGGCCCTTACCTCCACAGTAAAGGCACAGCCCCATGAGACGGCGCCGAGACTTCTCTTGTTTAGAGAGACGGTAGGTGCCGATCTGCATAGGCTCCTCCAGGAGCAAACTATCCCGATTTTCCGGAGGGACATGGGATGAGAGAAGAAGCGCCTAAGGGTCCTTCTCCAGCCGACGTTCCTTCTGGCGACGGTCGATCTTAATAGCCAGACGCATCAGGTCATCCAGAGTCGTGGGAGTAGAGAACTGGACCAAGGCGTCCTTGATTTGTTCTGACAGACCAACACGATATTGACTCCGAAGCGCCGGGTCGTTCCAACCAGAATCAAGGGACCAACGCCGGAACTCAGCACTATATTCCTCTGCCGTTCTTCGTCCTTGCCGTAAGGCTCGAAGTTTTGCCTGCGCTGTAGCCAGACGATCTGGGTCATCGTAGAGTAGGCCCAAGGCCTCGAAGAAAGCATCCACGGAAAGTCGGGCAGGATTGTCTGGAGAAAGGCTGAATGCCCACGCCTGAGGATCTCCTTGAAGTAGAGTGATGATCAATCCCACCTTCTGAGACTCCGTGCCTGAGGAATTAGGTCTTAGCTAAAAATGTATAATTTGCAGCTTTCCTTAAATAAGGTAAATTGAGATCTGTCCCCCGAAAAGCGGTCCGGAAGGTTTGCCTTGACATACGTTGAAGCCTGAGGTGGAACCGGTACTGAAGCGGAAGCGCGAGGAGGTCATAGGGAAGCAATCGCCTCATCTTGTGACTGGACCTTGGCCGTGAGTGACTGGACCATTTGACCCAGGTTGGACACCTGGGCGAAGAGGACGTTGATGGCCTCTGCCATAGCATCCATGTTACTACAGGGGTAGTAACCTGTGTGTGGCTGGTTATAATGTTATGGTACCCCGGGCTTATCCCGACAGGGAACCGGAGTGATCAGAGAGAGAGAGAGGGAAAAACGGGTTACTCACCGGTTTGTAGAGCCTGATTTCTGTCTGAGTGTTCGCTAGAGTCCCTGATGGGGGGGATAGACTGGAGCTGGTGGGACTTCGTCAGGATACGCACCTTTAGAGAAAACCCGGGAGAAGAATAAGAAGAACGGATGGATAAGAAGAGTCGGACAGATCAGGCGTAGGTAAGAGAGGAGAAGTGGGAGGAGACAGGTCAGTAGAATATGACCTGTAACAAACAACAAATAACAATGAACATAGACGGTAAGACAAGAGAGGTTGACGGGACTAACGAGACTGACTAAACAAACTAGGGCAAACACTCACACACACACACCAGCGGTAACCCCCAAAGGGGCTAACAGATACAGATACACAGGAGAGATAAGGTAAATACAAATGGTAAGAGACACTAAGGTGGGAGAGAGGGTAATGATACACTTGGAAAAACAGGCAAGGTACTGGGCAGGTACAGACTGGGACACTTAAGAACAAATCAGAAATAGCACTAAGGCAAGGAGAAAGAGAGAAAGCAGCAGGCACAAAAACTGGAGATAAACTATAACCAGCACTGAGCTGCTGCAGACAGGGACTGAAATAGAGGCCAGTGACTACTGATTGGCTAGACTGGAACCCAGCCTATGTGTGATTGGATGCGTCTCCCAGAGCGGGGGAGACGAGATGATACTGAGAGAGACTTGGGAGGTGGAGCGTGCGCCTGCACGAGGCTGCGGCGACGCTCCACGTGGCTCTGTTTACTTTTTGCAGGCTGGAGAGGAGGTGGAGAGACGCGACGGGGAACAGCTGCAGCGTCTCCTGCCAGAGACCGCGTGTGCGCCTGGAGAGGTGAGCTGGCCGCGTTCAGCCCGGCATATAACAACACAAGGCTTTCTCTTTTTTCCGGGAGGAAAATTAGAAGAGGAAGAACGGACCAAAGAGGAAAACCAACAAAGAATTAACCAAGCATAAGGACGTAAAAAATCTGTGGACATTCCTAACGGGTTGAAGTCCGGAAGGTACAGTGTTGCCATGAACTCTTTATGATTGTAACACTCTAGCGCAGAGATTGATATTATTTATATATACTATAATTTAATATATCTTA